>SRSE01001146.1:0-22500 GCA_005024645.1 Planiliza haematocheilus | reverse complement strand
GGGGACCACTACCCCGATCTGTCACTACAGAGGCACTGCCCCCAATGTCCACGCAATGTTGTAGAGGTGTGTCAGCCAAGATAGCCCTACAACATCGAGAGCCATAAGATATTCAGGGTCGTCCCAATCACGCCCTTCCAGGTCACACTGTGATTGACCACGTGAGCACTGAAGTCCCCCACCAGGACAATGGAGTCATGGGTACTCTGAACTGTCAGGACCCATTCCCAGACACAAAGGCCGAGGGAAACGAAAGTTTCGTCCACCTGGGAGAACCCCAATCCCAAAAAGACATCAAAACTCCCCGTCGGGGAATCGAAGCCCGGTCTTCCGCGTGACAAGTGGAGATACTTTCCACTATACTAACGAGGAGCACGTGAGGGGTAGCTGACATCACCAGAACCGTTGCAGCGACATAACATGCCACTTACATTGTTGATCTCCTTCTTTTGGTCATTACCCAAGGTTTGTGACTATAGGTGAGGGTCAGAATATAGAGCGACCAGATGATGGCCCTGGCATAGACCTTACCGGGAAGGCTGAGGAGTGTGATCCCCCTATAGTTGGAACACATCCTATGGTCCCTTTTCTGTAAGATGGGGACCACTACCCCAGTCTGTCACTCCAGAGGCACTGCAAATGTCAAATCAAGCAGGCTGTTCCTCCCAATCACGCCCTTCCGGGTCACGCTGTGATTGACCATGTGAGCACTGAAGTCCCACCGCAGGACAATGGTGTCATGGATACTCTGACCCGTTCCCCGACACAAAGGCAGAGGGAATCAAAACTTCTGTCCACCTGGGAGAACCCCAATCCCAAAAATGCATCAAATCTCCCCGTCGGGGAATCGAACCCCGGTCTTCCGCGTGACAGGCGGAGATACTGTCCACTATACTAACGAGGAGCACATTATGACCTTCTGACATCACCAGCAACAGTGATGTCTCACCTTTAGTTTAAGGTTACAGAAACACAAATGGATTGTTAGATTTTGGCTCTACATCTGAATAATATGCAAGGAAAGTAAGATATTATTGAACTTAAAGGCCCTGACAGATCGAGCCCACTTTTGTTGCACAAAACAGACATCCAATGGCAGCTTTTCAGCACGTTGAATAAGCAATAAACATGTTGAATCCATGGAATTGGTGGATTCAACGTGTTTATACCCTTCTTCCTCTCTCACAATAGGGAGGGAGGAAGAAGGGTTACAGGCCCTTCATTTGTCATACATGTGTCGGGTTATATGAACTATTTTTAAAACTTTTGTTTGTTTTTGTTATTGTATGTCATGTGATTTGTGAAACTCCCAACATTACTATTTTAACACCAATACACTTCAGAGGAAATGACTAGCAATAAAATTGAACTTGCACAAAACTGTCAAACAAGGCCCTGTGAGTGAATCCTTTTTATACTCACCACAGCTTGAGGTCTGTTTTTGTTTTTAAAGATGCTTCACGCCAGATGGGCTTGCAAATTGCCGGGTTAACTATGAGATAGGAGGAGACTCTTTACAGTCTCTGCTTCCTTTAACAACTTCAGAATGTCTGACTTCTGAAAGATTTTCAGAAGTTCAGCCAAGAGAGACACTGTGGTTTTCAACATGCTGCATTGTTTTGATCACAAACTAGCCGTTTTTCCCCGTTAAGATTTTGTCTTTAAATTATGTCCTTTATGTCCTTTAATCCTGAATGACAACAGCTGCAGAGGCCAACTATATTCAGTAAAATTATTTAGTGAGTTGGCGTATAGTGTCACAGACGACTCAGTCACCAAGACAACTGCTTGATTTCACAGTATAATGCATGGGAAACTGAGCAAACAAAGACACTTGTCTCTCTCTCTCTCTCTCTCTCTCTCTCTCCCTCTCTCTCTCTCTCTCACACACACACACACACACACACACACACATCTGTGCATGCATATACACACCCGCCTAAAAGTGATTAAACCCAGCAGGACTGCAGGCCTCAGCACTCTTCTCTTTACTTACTGACAGCTTTCGAAGTGTGTGTGTTGTGTGTGTTAGTGTGACACAGCATTGTCCACAGCCAGACAATCCCCTCCCTACCAGCAGACCCCCAGGCATAAGCATGTCTTTACATGACACTAATGCTATCAGTCTCTGCCTTTACGGCTACTCTTTGAGAAGAGACAGAGAGATGGAAACACGGGACAACAATCTGATAGACGTATCAGGCAAGACGACGTTTGATCATCCCTGTGGCTGTATGTGGGAGCTTTTAAGTACCTCTCCTCCTCTCTCGCTCCTGGAGGAGGCGTAAAGAAGTAAGAAGGTGCAGGCGGTGGAGGTGATTGTGGACTCCAAGCTCCAAGAGTTCGTATTCTGAGAGGTGGAGCAGGTCCTGGAAAACATTAAAAAGCAAACAAAGTTAATCTGAGGTGATGCTACTCAAGATGAGGTGTTGAAAACTTCATCTTCAGTATGTATACTAATCCACCGACATGCTTAAGCGTTGGCAATCATCACCTGCTGTCAAGCTCAATAGGTTTTCGTTTACTGGTTTTGCAAAGAAAACTCCCAAATATAACTTTAAATATAAATCTTTCTCCAGCTACAGCACACTCACAGGCACACAGAAGCACTTCTTATCCACATACAGTGCAACTCAAATATTAGACAAATAGTATTTTGTAAAGCCAAGAGATATATTTTTCAGGAGTTGGTGAACACAACCTGCACTGAAATATGTTGGGCTTGCCGTTGACAGGTTGTGAACCCAGCATTTAAAACTAAAGTCTGATTTATTGACTTTATTTCAGAATTAAATAAAAGTCTGCATAGTTGTCTGTTTTTCTTATATAAATAAAGGTTTTATTTAATGTCCCTGCTTTAACAGCTGCAGTGTGTCATGATTGAAGAATCACTCTTTATTTAGTTTGACTTTCATGTTGTAGTCATGCCAGAAAAATGAGACAAGGAGATCTGACCCTGTGACCTAGGACACAGTGAACTTTGACACTACGAGACACAGAGCGTCTCAGTTCTGACTGGCCGGTGTCAGGTGGTCATCAAACTGAGACTGACACTCATAAAAAGAGAGATGAATATTTCTGTGGCTGTTACTTTGGTCCGAAAGTGGTGCAGGACCCAGACAGACAGGCACGGACTAAGACTGTCTCATCTTTCTTCCTACCTTCACCTTTTCCATTTGTGCTGGTTGAGAAATGAACTTTGAACGCCTGCTGTTCTGTTTTCACCTCCATTATTTACAGAGAATCTCCAACAAACACCAGCAAGAGTAGGGTGAGCTAATTTTAGTAGGTTGTGTATGCCTTCTAGGCTTTCCAGATGTACTTCTTTATGGCGCCAGAGAGTAGGGGGTATCATTTTTGACAGAAAAAACCTTTGAATGCTCAGACTGTACATTTTAATTACATGTGAAGTTTGTCACAATACCATTTAAAGAATACTTGCTAATCACAACAAATGGTGGTGGCGTTATAACTAATATTAAACATTTAGCTTTACGAACCTGTTTCACAGACTGTTTTTTTTAATGTTGGGTTTAGGCATGTAAATAATATTGAGTCTCTGCCATCACTATAAAGTCCAGCTGTTTTGGAACAATTAATGACACTTGACCACCAACATGGCAGAAAAGCTATGTTGGAGCTTAAACAGACACTGCTAATTTGAAACGGTAAAAACCATTTGTTCTTCCCAGAAACTGTGAACATTCAGAAGTACCAGTTCATAAATTAAGATTGATTGTTGCACAGGACAAGACTTGAATTGGACTCAAGGTTCTCCCACTAACAAACTTTTAGTATTTATTATGCCAGATGAAGATCTGGCAGGCCAATCAAATCATTTAGGCAGGCTTTATAGTAACAACAACACAGTCGCACGTGTCATCTGAGCGTTTGTTTGGTTTTTACAAGGAAGATGTTAATTTCCCATTGTCATGTCTGTAGTAAAAGATGTTGACAACAAAATTACTTCAAAGGACAAATAGTTAATAGCTCTTATGGCATTTGTCTAGACGCATACATCACATAATACATTGCTCTGATTCGTTGTAGGCATGTCCAATTGCGTGCAAGGGCTTTTTTCTCTGTATCGGTTGAAATAAGCTACACAATGAAGTCTAAATGGGGTGTTACCAGGCTCAAATTCTGACAACAAATGAGTCTCACTACTCAAGGCTAGCACAAGATGATACTGCTGTCCTTGCTGCAAGGTAGGAAGCACACAATCTGTCTAGACAGCTTGGTGGCTCCAGCGGTGCAAAAGACCACTGGAGACCTCCTATCTTCCAAAAGTGTGCCGTCTCCTCCCCTCATCCCGCTCCTGTCATTACAGCATTGTCATGACACACGAACAAACACACCCTGCCTCTCTTCACTATGGTATTAACATAAACGACCCCCGAAATAGAGAGCCACCGAGTCTTTGAACCAGAACTCAACCTTGTACAGTGATTGAACCACACAAAAACACACATGTAAAAGACACACAGTGTGTCATCACAGGACGCTCCCAGCTCAAACCAAGGCCTTTTTGTTTTGGTTTCTCAACAATGTGACCATTCTCTTAGTTCATCACAAACACAGCTCTGTTTAGACTACGCACGCATTCAGTGGGCAAAGCCATGAATAAAAACACACACACATACACACCGTAAGATCACACAGAAACCGTGCACAATCAACACACAACTAATTAGATGTTACACACAAGCCCACAACCACACATGCATACCTGCATCCCAAAGTAGCCAACTGCACACATGCACACAAACACACTCAAACCCACTCACATATGCAGCCGTGAGCACAAACGCAAAAGCTGAAGAACCTTAAAAGACAAACGCGAACACACACATGGATGAATAAAAATTGTGCTGACGAAACAAATGCTGCAGATGTGCTTGTATAGTTAAACACACACACACACATACACACACACACACACACACACACACACAGAGAGAACTGGTCACTGCAATCAACATGCTTCAACAGGACAGTAATAACATGTCGGCAGGTTAAAGCACACTCACTGAGCTGATGTTAACACGTGTAACACACACACCTCCTGACTCTGTGTGTGTGTGTGTGTGTGTGTGTGTGCTCGAGAGAGAAAGACATGGCTGATATATCCGTGCCTAATCCATCTCAGAATCTCGACCTCCCTCTATCTTTCTCATCTGCCTCTGCAATGAACAACAAGTTGACATGTTTTCTTTGTTCTTTCTTTTCCCAAATCATGCAGAGCTGAACAACAACATGAACTCTCATACCAGTCCTGTGGAGAGTTGATCTAGCAGTTGTGGGTGTTGGTTTTGCTGGTGTGAATGTTGTTGCAGCAATGGATGTGCAAGTGAATAGAAAGAGCACCGGCGCTGGGATGGACCTGGACATTAAACGTTTCACCTTGTAGCTGTGATCTGGAATTTTTTAAAACCTTGAATCAGTATTTGGGTACACAGCTTTACTTGTAATAGTTTTTTTTTTTTCCAAATGAATATGATTCCCAGTGCAAGAGTTACTCACTGGCTGCAATATGAAGCATAAAAGTAGCTCTTTAAAGACTTAACATATGCTCTTGTGCATGTACAGTAGCTGTTGGCAGTGTTTATGATGTTGGCCAGTTTGGTTTAGGAACAAAGAATGATGTGTCCAGAAGCAGCATGGATGACTCAGACCCACTGAGCCGCATACTGTTGTTATAATAACCAGAGGAAGGTTAGCAACGGTGCACCGAGTTCATTATGAACAGAGGATGGTCAAGAAACGTTGGATGAACCATGACTGCAGTTACTCTGTACTGAAAACCCTCAGCTTCATGTATATAATCCAGACAATTTACATAGTATTTTAATGTTAAAATATTATATTCAGCAAACTGCAGCTTCAGCAAGTTATATGCAGCAAATTTGTGAAATAAGATTAGAACAACCTTTACTTGTCTTAGTTTCTCACATTTCTTTCTTTGCATCTCTTTCTAGTCACATCTTTTTCAGAGCTTTTCTCCATTATGCATTCACTAATTACACCAGTGCATTCTGGGAAAACGTTAGCAGGAGTTAACGCAATAAATTCATGTCTTATTGGCTCATCAATCTCACCTCCAAGCCAGCGGCTGTGTAACGCTCAGAATAAAGCCGGTTAATGGCTGGATGATAAAATGGCCTCAGTGTCCTTTCAGTGTAACAGAGCCGTGATGAAGTTTTATTTGGCTTCTCTTATTAGACAGCTGTGGGAAACACTCTTAATGACGACCACACTTTACCTTCCTGTTGGCTTTGCCAGACTAGAAACACTATTACCGAAATTCCCAGAAGGTTTAAAGGGGCAGTTCATTTAAATTACAACATATTTAACATATTCTTTCTTCTTACATGTCACGGGGACAATTAACAGTATTTAAAAAAAATACTTGTTGTATTATTAATGGATGTTGCTGTGGAACATCTTTCCAAATTTTGTTGTTTAGTCTGTGTTTAAGAGGGAAAACGACATTAGTTTTATTTGCTCCTTCACATTTTCTCAAGAAGCTCTTGGATGGTAGGTGTGTTTAGTCTTACGTTGCTTGGAGAGTCATCTTCAAAACAAACAGCTGAAAACATTTGGTTTGTGTACTGGTGGCTCTTACCTCTACACCATCATATTCCTGCTCCAGCGCTGTGCAGTACTGTGGCAGTCCCAGCTGGCTCAGCCATCGGGAAATAGACTGGTGCTTCATGGTGGCACATATAACCACACGCAGATGTGACAAGATGCACAAACACTCTTTGCCACTCACACACGTCGTTTCTTCTTTCAGCTGGAATCTAAGTGGAGGAATATAAGATCAGTTGACCTTAGATGACCAGTGGAACAGATAAACAACATTTAGAACAGCCTTAAAATGCCTTGAGGAAATTAAATATACACTAAGGAAATGAAATCGGACAATGGACACAGTAGTTCCTTTGTGTCAAGTTTTGTCGGCATGTGGGGAAACCATCAGAGGTCATCTATTTTCTCATTGGTTTGAAAATTTGCAATTCAGATGGTCTCATATTCTTGAATGCCTGTAATGGAACTGATCCATATGGAAATATGGAAACATAAAGAAATTATAATGAGCAGGATCAATAACAAACTAATTTCAATTGATAAATACAGCACTGACTCTCTCAGCTGTATCTGATTACTTGTTTTTCGTCAGGTAGCATCACTGTTTCTGTGTTGTCAGTGTCACCGTGCCCGTTATTTTTTGTGTTATGTGTCCATGTGTGTGACATGTCATTGATAAAGACATAAAAATAAAAGTCAGGGAAAAGAGAAGGTGACTGAGCATGTGCAGTGAGCCATACACCCCCCACCCAATCACATTAAGCGATGTATAGTACATGATGTCAGTAATGTCACAAAAGGTGGTCGGACCCCACCGCAGCCGACCCCTCACCGGGATCCATCAACCGTATCAATCTAATCTACAGTATGTGTGGGTGTCATCATGTAGATTAGAGAAGGGGAGTCATTCATATAGTATATGGACTCCTGTCAGCCTCGAGCACCATTCCCAGTTCAAACCTAATGTAAGTATGGAGGTCGTTCAGGAGAATGATTGACCTCTGTGTCCCATTGACAATGAGCTTTTATACAGTATCAGCTGTATATGCTATAGTATAAGACAGCCACATTCTCTGCTGTCGTATATGATATGACGTGTTCGGTCTCAATAATCTACACAGATTTAGCACTTTATTGCACCAAATGACATACAGGTCCAACATATTAATCATGATCCTTATAAACGTTATTTTCTTCTGTTTTACTATTTACACGCAGGTAAAAGGAAATAACAGAATACAGATTTTCATACATGTCACTGAGGTGTATTATGACTAGATGTGGAAAAATCAGTTACGAAACTCATAACATACTATGCTTTTCTATAGTTAATTGCTCTATTTACTGTATGTATCATCATATAATATCGTGCAATCTTGAATTTATCAGCTTGCTTCTGATTTTTCTGTCCTCTCTCTGTTTTTTGCCCCTCTACCTGTCCAGACCTGGGTCTGCTCAGGGTTTCTTCTTGCTAAAGGGCAGCCTTTGCTTGCAACTGTTGCCTTAGTGCTTTCTCTGGGGGCTTCAGGCTCTGGGTTTTGTGAAATGTCTTGAGGGCAATATGGTTCATTATTGACGCAAAGTAAATAAAACTGAATTCATATTTGTGAAAAAAACTCAAGTAAAAATCTAATATTGCTACATCAACCTCCAACCTTAACGTTTTAGACACTGTCCTTTTTATGTACACGCTCTGCAGCTGCTTCTTGTGTGCTTCCCCTCATTGTAAAAGCATGATGAATGTGACAAGCTTCACACACGCTCACACAGATGCACGCATGGAGAGCCAGTGGCATTACTAACTGTTTCATTATGGTACAGTACACACAACGTATCTGGTTCTTATCTTATTCTGTCTTCTTACACATTACTACAAGAGATTTTATGGAGCACAGTTGAGAGATTTAATGTAACATACTACTTACTAAACATACAGTGACTTAATTTGAATGTAGTTATTAGTTGTTGCAGACAAAATAAGATGATTAGATAAGAGAGAGCATTCAGCTGTACTTTACATCATCTGTATGGTACCTGTTAGAAGCATTGTATTTGACCAACTTCTTGTTTTGCTGTTCACTCACACAGACGTGCAGTTACAATAATACTTCAAGGCAAAGATGACTAATGACAATTTTGAGGGTTTAACAAAAAAAGCCAAATATAGCAAGGTACACAATCTGCTACACAATGACACAAATAATGAGTAATAAATAATGACTGTGTTGGGCCACTAAAAACATAAGTTACCACATTTTCCGACTCACACCTATTTAAGAACTTTGGTCATACATGACAGGGCTGTGCTGCTGTTTGTGATGAATAAGCAGCCAATCAGGAGGCTTAAAACCTTTCATCGCTCTTGCAATCTCGTTTAAATCTCAAACTAATCTCTTTGTGTTTTGAAAAATATTTGCGTTTTAGTTTCCCTTCACACTGTCAGTCATTAAAAAGGGTGGTGGAAAGGGAAAGGTATACATAACAGTGCCCGCCACATGATTATCAAGCCTATAGCCTACAGCTATTTGAGAAGTTTGTGCAGTTTGAGGATGCCAGTGAAACCAGAAGTGGCCACACCCTGTCTGATATCAAGACCTTTCAGCGCATCTTTCTGCCAGATGATCCATGTAACGACTCAACGGACTGCAGAACAGCTGCATATCGTTTTAAAGTGTTGAGGCTTTTCCCTGATATTGTGAGTGGTTTATCTCATAAAAAGTTTAAAAGGGACTCCACATGACTGGCTCTTGAATGATAACAAAGCGTTTCCAGACAAACAGTCGAACACTTGGATTTGAAGGCTCAGTGGGAGGAAGGCAGTATAAGGGAGCTATTACAGGAAAAAAGGAAACATGTCCTTTAGGGAGTTCAGATGTCTTTTTGTGGTTAGAAACAAACACTGGCTGCCACCATGTTTCAGGGACAGCCTGGTAGGGATGTCAACAATTGGCAGAAGAGAAAGTTTTCGTCACATGTGACTCCTGAGGATCTCTTTCCTTCAGTGTTTTTCTCTTTATTTACAAAGAACGTGCTTGTACACATTCCCAATGGTGCTGACAGGAGAGGACACTACAGAAAAGGTCAGCGCTCATGAGCAAAAAGAAGACTGAGGAACTGAGGAAAAATATTCCCAGCAGAACCAGTAAAGAAAGTTGAACCAGCACTCTGTCCCTTGAGAGTTCTTCTTCCTCTCCTCTCCTCTTCCTGTTGGTTTGACCTCAGCTGTTTCCCATGACCACTTTCCTCCAGAGCACCATCGCAGCATCCATTTTTATTATCCTGTATAAATAGACACACTTACTGTATGATCTAAACAGGCCTGGCTACTTGACAGATACTCACCAAATACCAATGCAGCTGTGGCAAACAACAAGCCCGACGGCCAGAGCAGCCAAGACCGCATCAGAGGACAATTTCCCTTTAACTCAGCCACTCGCTAATGTCTGTATTGGCTGCCTTTTATAGTCCAAGGGCATCCGCTTTTGCCAATCACATTAGACGGACACAATCCAACCAATTGAATTAAGCAGCAGAAATAACATCAGCATCACCACAAGGCCAATTCCAGCTCCTGTTACTCAGCAGTGCAGCACGATGTCTGATAATTCCAAATGAAGGACGCTGCACAGAAGATGAGACACTTTTACTTGGATGCAGTAGCAGGCAGCTATAGTGGACTATAACCTGAGTCAGTGGACCACATCAGACCTCAGCTTATGAAACATATTCAGTACCTGTAATCCTCTTTATACACCAAGGCAAATTCCTTGTATGCACAAACATGCTTGGCAATAAAGTCCTTTCTGATTCTGATTCTGATTCTGATATCCAGCAAAGAACAACATGTTACCAGTTGTCCTGTATCTAATCTACACAAAAATCATTTATGAAATACTCAAAGTTCAGTTAAGTTTGTCCAGAGTTGCACAAACATCAAGCTAGAACCTTTCACATGCTGTATATTTAAAAAAATAAATAAAATAAATTACGATGTTCTAAAGTCATGGAAACAACCCTGCTAGGCAAGTACTGGCGTCTAGAGGCCATGAGGATAAAAGCTTTGCAAGTTAATCAACGGGTGGCTTAATGTAGGTAATTTAAAGGCATAATGAAACAACTGGGCCTTTGGGAATATCCACATTTCCTCTGACATATTGTAGAATTATGACTCATATATAATCAAATTACAATAAATTACTATCAGCCACCACCATTTCTTAAAATGTTAGCAAACTCATCACAACTTGTGAACTCTAACCTCTCAGAAAATTTGACTTTACGAAGTTGTGAAGACCACAAGAGGAGGTCATTCATACGGAGGTTACTTGTGAATGCAGCAAACACGACAGCTTTTGAAGGCAGCGTGTTACTGGCACCAATACCGACTTTATTTTGGATTTTGTATCAGCCATGATCCGCCAGCCACAACTAACTCTGTATAACAACAATGATCCCAATTAATTGTACAGAGAGAGACAATAACACCTTTTAAATTTTGCAAAAACCCTTAGGTTTAAGGTGTGGGGGCGTTGGATGAGAAACAATTGGATCCATGTTTCTCAAGGCAGAATTTACAGTAAACAAAACAGACTCCTATTTCAAATTATACACTTTCCACACAGCACTGAATTACAAATCGGAGACAGTTTGAGTTGTTTTGCTCCCCAAAAAGACAGCATGTCTTGCATTTATTTTCCCTGCATTGCAGAGATGCCGCTGACCAATGACAGACAACACTAAATCAATACGCTGCTTCACTTCTCAAATTTAAAATAAATCCAATGACAGTTGAAATACATTTTTATGTTTTTTGTGGACTTTAGGGCTTTTCAGACACAAATTAATAATAATAAGCTTCTAATATGCTAGGTCAAAAGCACCATATCACTTTCATCATACAAAATAAATAGGTATGTACACATACACTTAGAAAAAAGGGCCTCTTGACCTCTCCTGAACTATTTCTGAAGTGTGATTATGAACATGTGACTCAGTGGGAATATCATTTTCTCCCTGTGGTTGAGAACATGTCTGAAGCTGTCTTCAGAATGTGTTTATCTGCAGGTTACTGTAACTACACAAGCAGATGAAATTTGCCCCCCCTCGTTTATTTGTTCCCCTTGCCATCCTCCTATCTCTATCCACTTATCCTACACTTGATTCTCAAAGAGATCTAAATGAAGAGTTAAAGCCACTTCACAGCTTCCTGAATCTGATGTAGATGATGTGTGTTGGGACTAAACCACCGCCAGAGGGGTTTATGAAACGCACAGCTTCATTGTGGTTATCTGTCTCTCTCTTTCTAACCCACACACACAGGTGGAAATTGAGCATGGCTGGGCTTGCAGATAAGTAGCCACGCAGCAGCAAACACCTTATTTGCGTGAAATGCTAGATGACTTTCACTGGGTCTCCGCTCCGAGCAGAGGGGCCATTATTACGCTGCACCACAATATCAGCAGTTTTCACTTGGTTTGGATTTTTGCCTCCGGGAGGTCGCATTTCATTTAAAGCTTTTCTTCTCTGCTCCCAAATACTTTCCAACGTTTTCTCGGATGTTAATTTTCTCTGCTTTACGGGGTATTTAAATACAAGCATGTTTGTATTTCTTTTACAAGCCCTGAGGGGCCAAAGGAGAAAATGCTTTGGCAGAGTAGTTTCACCCCATAAAAGTACATTTTCAAGTCAAAGTTCATCTCCTACTTACACAATATAATTTCATATTACTTAAATCAACTGACTGACAATAATTAGTGTAATGTTTTCTTGTAAATCGCTTTCATTGAAATTTATTCCTTCCTAAAAAAACAGTGCCGTGAGGTTATTTTTTTATTTTTTTATTTTTCTGCACATCTCTGCTTGGATCTTCAAAACATTTGCAGAAGCTCTGAGCCAACATGTTTCTGCACTGCAATTCTCTGCCCAATAAAACATCACATAAGACTTGACTTGATAGACATGGATTCTATGTAATTTTGATAATAACTGGGAAATTCTTACAAGTGGGATTTAAATCTTTCAACTTATTCGCTCTGTAGTTTTGCAGACATTTATCTTGTCTCTTTGGATAGAAATGTCAATCAAATTTGATCATTTCCAATATTCCTGCTGAACAGAAATGGTCTTTTATGCCCTGTAACTTGTATTATTAAATTATTAAATGCAGACACAATAGGGCAAAGGAAGAGTTGGAAGAAAAAGAACAGAAGTATAACTTGCATGTCTCAGCTCAAAGATAATGTAAACAGGGAGATGTGTGTTTTATGCAAAAAATAAGACCTGCAAAAAGCTCAGCAGCATCTGTGTTATTCTGATGAGGACTAATTTGGGTCATTCGTACCTTTTTTTTTTTAATGTGTATCCCATCAGGTTACAGTGCAAAAATAATCTCAACCATTTTAGAGAACTCCCTGTACAGTGCAACAGCTTCATGCAATTCAGTCATAAAAAGTAGGACTAAATGATCTGAAAGTGAATCAATTTTAAGTAAAAATGAAATCTGCAAAAAGATTTTTTCAGAAGTCAGTGCCTTTGTCAAAAAACTGAACATATATTGTGTTTAAATTGATAATAAATCGTTGCTAATTCTCATGAATTAAAACATGCAACGTGCCAGGTTAATGTAGTAACGATTAGGGTGTTTATAACCCTGTAAAGCGTTGCAGCACTGCTTCCTTTTGAACAAAATATCTGTAAACATCTTACAAACATTTAAGCCCTACCTTGGAAGAGTTGCAGGACGACAGATCCACTCATAGTAGCCTCGTTTTGTCACGATGCACTGCAAAGTTGCAGTCGGGGGATGACATTAACTTGAGTTACTGTCGACACCTCAGCTGAAGTCTGCAGAAAGCCACAACCCTGGAGTACCTGTCAGCAGCAGCATCGGGACACAGAGAGAGAAGGGGGGAGAGAGAGAGAGAGGTGGTGCCTTCACTGCACGCACGGAGACAAAAGTTCACCGATGCTCACGCGTTTTTTTTTTTGTTTTTTTTGTTTTTTAGAAGTGACAAACATTAAAATGCTGGTGGCTCGGTAACTTTGTGATGCAGTCGCAGCATATGGAGGAATCTAGGTGATGCTCATTAGCTGGAAAACTCTGGAGCTGCAGTTTTTTTGGAGGGTGGAGATAAACCCTCAGAGGTACGTTTGTACTGGTTCACCCAAAATAACAGCGTCACATGTGCTGTGTCTCCATATTTACCCTCCACTGATGACTTTGGCTTTCCTCTTTCTGTCGTTTTTTATTTTATTTTTTAATTGTAGCCTAAATAAAACTAAGATGGAAATGTAATAATATTTTCCGGTCGCACAAAATCAATTACATTCATGACAATATTCCATTATAAATGACCAAAAATTAGCCTTAGGTGTTCTCAGGAAAAAATAATAACAATAACAAAAATATAATAATATTATTTTGAGTAGGTTAGTATGCTAGCTAAAACGGGCGTTGCATTATTCGTTGCTTTGCTAACATCTTGCACTTTAAACATTGTTTTAACACAGTATCCAACAACAGAATTTGTCGATTAAAATGAAACTGACTCGAGAAAAATGACTCAAGAAAAAAAAAACGACTTAATACGGTCAAATTCTTCACGAAACACCGGTTGGAAATTTTACCATTTTCGTTACTTTTCCGTTACAGTTAATGGCCATTTTTACATCCGACTGTGTTCCTTTCAAAATAAAAGACTTCCGCCCTTACAGGAAGTTGTAAAATAAAGTCTATTAAAGCAAACGAATAAATAAAAAATAAAACAGTTCACCACATCAATCCATGCACATATTTGTACATGTTTTCCAGACTCTTCTTGATGTTTTCAAATCAGGTTCAAATATGTGTTTGCTCTTCTTTTACCCATGATCACCACCTTTATTTATTTAGTTATTTATTTTTGGGATAACTCCTGCCCTCTTGTGGTGTTTGTAACTACATGCATCAGTTGGACGTAAGCAAGACTTCACCTTTTCATTAAATAGTAACAGCAAAAAAAAAATGTTATGTATATTATGTTTTTAATTGTTTAACTGACCTTTATCTCTTTAACTGACATATGAATGTATTTTATCAAAAATCAAGCCAAAGCTTTATTTGTATAATGGAGCGAAACTGACATTTAATGAGAAGTGAGGTTGAATTCACCAGGCAAAGCAATTAATTGCATTGAGTTGATCATTCTGGGAACTATATTTGAAAAGTATACTGAATTATAACATTTATTTTTGTATAATGTATCATTATACCCCTGAAACCCCTGAATTGGCCTTTATCTAGGCCTCTCTCTGAGCTTGAACAAATTCCATTGTTGTATGTTGTATTTTTGAGACTGCAGGTTGTACTACTATTGAACTTTATATTCAAGTATATTTATATTTACAGCTTTAGAATTAAAACTCTCACATGATGTTTCAATTTCTAAAAAAAAAAAAAAAAAAAATTACACAAAATGATAGCGTTTACAGAATATCAAAGTTATGTAAAAAAAAATACAAATACAGTAAAATAAAAAAACTAATTCAACAGTCAGATCCGTCCTTCAGCTCTACAGCCAATTAGAACATCGGGTGAATGACAATAAGCCAATCAAAATGAAGAGGAGGCGGGCTCTTGGTTGTTGTGGTTGACGGTTCACTTCCTGCTTCGGGGCGTAAAATCAATAAACTGCAACGCAGAAGAATAAAGTAGGAAGAGAAGAGAAGCTGAAGATTTTACTTCATCGCTGATGATTTAATGATTCTCCTGCTCAATTTCTGCGAAGAGTCAAACACGGACACTGGAATATAAACAAAAAAGGCGTTTAATTGAACAGGGTGGTGAAGTGAAAGGAGCGGGGCTGCTGCTCACAAGACTGCGGCATGTGATATCGATTAGAGGAATAACACGGGACACACACGGCCCTGCTCCTGATGGACTGGTAGAGGCACAGCGTTAGAGGTTGGTGCTGTTTTTTTTATCTGATACAACGTTTAAAACTCTTTGGATTCCCAAATATTTTAGTTTGTTACTTTCACTTTTAAAAGTGTCAGAACGTTTGCAGTCGTCGTTTCCAACTGAAGACCAAAAATTAATTAGGATGCAGTTCTGCAAAAATATATATATATTTCAAAATTGTATTAAAATTACTTTTTAGCACAGAAATAGTAACTTTGAAAATCATTTCAAGGGGCGGTCTGTTGAATATCCAGATTAAGTTTATGGAAAGCTATGTCGTAATATTGTTTTTTGATGTGTAGAGTATCACAAAATTATTTACTTCTATTTTATTATATTTGAAAGACCTCTTCACTTGTGAATTTCACGTTTTCACATTTCACATTGATTTATAAAAAGTTGGAAAATGTTTACCTTTAAACGTGTTTCACATGTCTTTAATTTTACAGACCAAGTTAGAGCTTGTGCATTTGCCTGCAGAAATAAAACAGCGATGAACAGCGATATAACAAAGAGAAAATATCCCATATGATGTCAGTCTTCTTCAATATATTGTGCCCTAATAAGAAATTCCTTTCAGTGTTTTTATGTATCCTGAAGGACGACACCCCAGAGGAAACAAAGCTAAAGGAGCTGAATGAAAATAAAAGAAACGTCTGAATCTCCAAAAGGAGGTCCAAACATGGTGCACGTCTACAACTGCCATCCTTTCACCTCCCAGCACATCGTACAGGTGAGTGGAGCCAACATTGATCCAGTTTATTGTTTAAATATGTCGGCAACAATCACTATCTAACATCTACTGTGTGTCTCAGGTGGAGCAGGAACCTGGGCTGGTCTGCTGTGGAGGTGGAGCCCTGTTTGTTGTCGCAAGTGGAGGATGCAAGGTTACACCAATTTGTTCCCTGTTTCTTTCTCCACCTTTAAATTATATGTGGCCAAAATATCTATATATTATGACATATTGTGTCTGCAGCCTGCAGTCATTTGAAAAAGTGTTTCTCCACCACCACTCAGATAAAACTAAAATTTCTTTTAGTTGTAACTGTTCATTAGAACAAATGTGATCCAGGATGTTATCATAACAAAGACGTATTTGTAAAAATTGTAACAGTTGTCATTTAAATTCTTTCTCTGGGACACTGACAGTGTTTTCTTAAACTGAACCCAGGTGGAGGTGTACAACCTGGAGCAGCAGGGATGTCCTCTCATCTGTCGCTTTGCCACCATGGGCACTGTAAGGAGCATCCAGCATAGCAAAATAGGTTAGAACTTTTCCTCTCCTCTAGATATACTGTAGGTACTGATCTTCACTGTATGAGGATCTTCATTCAACACTTTTGTTGGGGAGAGAAAAGAGAGAGAAGGACCATTTTACTGTCTTCATTCTGGTGTCTTCTTTCATCCTTCTCCTCCAGGAGACTACCTGGTGACAATTGAGGAAAAGAACAGCGCCACCTACCTGAGAGCCTACACCAACTGGCGGTACCAGGTACACACTAACCCCTAAGACAAATGAGTTCACTTTTTATATTCACCTGCCCATTCAAAGGAAGTTTCATACTTCTCTAAAAGCAGTTCTTCCAGCTTTCCTATAGAAATTGTCCCAGGACATTCATTCATCTTCTGTACCCACTTATTCCTGTTAAAGGTTGCGGGGTGTCCCAGGACAATCAAAAGTAAATAAACAATAGCAAATAAGTGGCAAAAACAGATAATTTATACTGAGCTTCTTTTTACCAAAATAAATCTATAACTGCCACTTTGCTGTTTTTAATTCTGTTGGTGTAGTTTTTATTGTTTTATAGTCAGTCATCTTATCTTGTCTTGTTTCAGTAGTTTTTGTCTTCCCGTGTGTTCAGGCGGAGGAGAAGGCTCGTGTCGGGGTGCGCTTGTTGGGCCACTTGCTGCGCGGGGCGTCTGTGTGGGGCGGAGTGCAGATGGAGATCATTGAGATCCCCATGTCTGTGCGCCCCGTTGCCGTGGCGTGTTGCTCGGTGACGGGAGACCTTCTGGTCGCCTGCGAGAACACGCTGGTTCTGTTCACGCTGAGGAGGCAGAACCAGCAGAATCTGGTAAGAATCTGAAGAAGCTGGTGGTCAAAGTTTAACCTCCACCGTGGGGCTCATTTTTAGGTATTTTGAGGCATGCAACATTTTTATTCTTATAACTAGTGTAATGCCAGACTCCACAGCAGTTGAAGAACGATATGTTGCACTGACATAACGTTTGTTTTCGCTGTAAAAATTCAGCAGAATCAGAGTCAGCAGCACCTTCAAAGCCCCTGGCCGAACGCTCAGCAGAGCAGCAGTCAGAGTCAAGGTAACACATGCAGCAAGTGAAACCTGTGGATGATGTTATGAAAGGTTTGTCTCCTATCAGTGGATGTATTTTACTGATAAACGCGACTTTTCCTGATCGCAGGTCAGAGTTCAAGTGCAAACTCCAATCTGTCCGTCCTGGATTTTGAACGCTCCGTCATCCTGCATCTTCCAAATATCACACCTAGACAGGTTTGTATTCTGCTGTATTTCATACTTCACTGCACACAATCACACCACTAAGCAACACCCATACTATCTGTTCATGTAGATTTTAATGATACGATAATAGCTGTGTATCAGAAAGTGAAACTACTGAAAGTTTTACCTCTCCTCGTCCCCTCTAGGTGGCGCTGTGTGCAGGATATGTGGCCGTGCAGGCAGAGCTGGAAGTTCTGGTGCTAAAACTGGACGCGACCTCTGAACCTGTCGTCCTGGAAGAAACATCTGAGGCAAATAAAAGCGGTAAGAACGCACATGACTGGTGCCACCTCTGCATGAAGACGAGCATACGTGTATCATAAAGGATGTTTTTAGGCAGATCTCTAGTGTGCGTGCATTCAGGCTGTCTGGGTTTATTTGCGTTTGCAGCTGATTATCTAGAAGACCAGGTTGACTTCCTGCTCATTCCGAGACACCAGGAGCTGCTTGGAGATCGAGCTAAAGAGTGCGACATCCCCGTCAGCATCGAAAAGACCGGGCTGGAGGATAGAGGACAATATGTGGTGTCCTATGTTCTTTTCAGGTGTCTGTTTGACCTTAACGTTTGCATACCTATAAGTAATTTTGCCAGTTGGGGTAAGACATTTATATAGTGTCCTTTCCCCCCCTTGCAGGCGTTTTACTCCAGAGTTCTTTCAAGGCTGCAGCGTGGAGGAGACGCTGCTCCACTCTCTGCAGCTCTATCCCATGTTCACCAGTGAGTAAGACGTTATGATCGGCTATGTTTGAGGGCACGGCATTTCTTCAGTCTGACAAGAGAGAAATGATCTGATCAAGTGTTTACAAGGTTATTTTCCTCCTGAAAGAAACAGACTGGCCTCGTTTCTTTGCAGCATATCTGCAACCAATCACATTTAGTTTTAAATTAGAAAACTGAGTACATACACAGTCTCTCTCTGTCTCTCTCCAGGTAACCAGTCAGCGTCTGTGGATGAACCAGCGTGTGTGTTCTGCTTCTTCTCCCTCCCCAACGCCGGCTACATGTACAGCCTGAAGGGTGGAGTCGAGCTGCTCTCGGCCTATCAGTATCCGGAGAAGGTCCTGGAGGCGGTGCTGACGGACCACCTGTTACACGTCATAACAAAGTAAAAACGCTAACCTCTAAAACGTGAAACAAACCATATTTTAAATCTTTTAAGTCTTACTTGTTTTATGTTGCTGCCACAATGTTGAGATTTCTGATTTAAGTGTGCATGTTGCTCTGTGTGTCTTTCAGGAGTGCATTGCAGTGTTTCACAGTACGTTGTGCAGCGGTAGCAGCCAGGATTGAAGACCCTTACATTGATACCACCATGAAAGTATGAGCCTGATCCTTTTTCTAGGAATTCCTGACTTTAAATCTTTAAATCCTATTCTGACTACTTTGTATTTTATTTTGGGAGGGGTTTTACAGCGCAGTTACAGTAGAGCCATTTCCTCTGATCGTCTGCCCTCTAGTGGTCAGAACATGAGTGTGCACGGCTCTGACTTCTGTTATCTATTGCCTTCAGTGTCTGCTTACAAGTGTACATGTGCATGATGATGTTTAATGTGTGTTTCAAGGCCTGTCCACCCTCCAGCCTGGAGGTGTGCGCGCTCAGGATGCAGTTATTCATCGGCCTGCGCTCTGTGTGCGTCTACGGCCGCCACGTTATCCTGCTGTCCGCCGCCGACACGGAGCCTCCAGAGGAAACCGAGCGCAACACGCAGCGCAGGGGCCTGTAAGTCAAGTTAAACTCACACACGCTTGCACAAAAACACCCACAGATGTGATATGTACACATCTAAAGTCTTCATCAGATGTGTCGTGAGGTGCCTACTTGCTGAAACCGGCACTGGTGATGTGTGTGTGTGTGTGCGCCGAAGTGCAAGCGTTTATAAACCTGTTCACTGTGTGTATGTGTTATTTTAGCGAGTTGAAAGAACACACCATGCTGACTGGTATTTTCCTGGCGGTGGGAATCGATCCCGCAACCAATCCAGCTCTGGAGAGCCTTCTGTCGCGCCCCTTCCTGTAAGACAAGCCCAGACAACCTGCCCGAACTCCCCCCCTAGTGTTTGTTGTCACTTTCAGGACAAGCTGCAATGTCAAGACCTTCAAAATAATCATCTGTTAGACGATTGTTAAAGAAATACTTATATCTACTTATTTACAAAAGGAGCTTTCTTTGCTCCTTTTGAATCAGCAGCATTTGTTTTGCATTCTGCCATTAAAACCAATATTTCTCGCTGCAGTCAAACAATAGTGGGAAGTTTTGCTTATGACAAATTCCTTGTGGAGAAAAATAGACATCAGTTAAAAACGTGGTCATGTATTTTTGCTCTCTTTTTTATTTGAACCGTCTCTGGGAACATAAAGCAGTGAAGGCTTTATGTATCTGCCCTGTGAGGCGGCCTATCAAAATAATTACTTTATAAGAACAGAACAGTATTATATTAATATTAACGACGGAACATGTAATAGTGATATGTTATTAATTAAAAGCCTGTAACCGCCAACAAAAAAATCGTTTTGATTACATCTGACAGCTGTTTTGTTGCATTAAATATAAATAAGGCTTGCTTTTCCTCGTGTTTCTCTTGTCCGAAAAGGTTGTCAGAGCAGTGACTCACTGACAACTTGTCTAGAAGCTATAAAACCATATGACAAATATCTAAAACTGCTTGAAAAATACCACAAAAGTACCAGAGAGTATCGGCTTCTAGAGGTTAATCGACAAGTCTAAATTTCTATGTGACTTTGCAGCTTGTTCCAAAGAGACAACGCCTCCCGTTGTAGTTCCTAAACCTAGCAGATTATAACCTGCCTAACTGCTCTCAGTATGTGTGTGTTTGTGTCCCGTTTTGCTCACAAACTAATCTCGGTTGGACCCAAACAAAAAGAAACTGTTTTGGATTTTAACGTAATAATCCGACTTTATAAGACTCAAAATTCCAGCAGACGATGAAATAATGCAATGTCGACTTGAGAAACGCACGACGTAGCGTCTTCTCCGAATCTTGTATCCAAACATTGTGGCAATAATGACTCAGGGCAGCACCATGCAGGTATTTCAACATTCAACCCCCTTGCCTCGTAACACAGAGTATAGTCGACAAGCACACACACAAATCCATGAAGTACTTTTGTTCAAGGTTGAGTCAGGTTCACTAACAGTTCACTAACAGTTTGTTTGGTCATCTAAAATGTAGCACTACATTTTAGTATCACGCTGATTGTTTTACACGGCACGAAATCCGAAAGGTCGTTCTGTCCCAGGTGAGTTGTGGTGATTGAGACACTGTATCCGCCCTTCTCTCTTGGTTCAGTGGTTCCTGATGCATGTGGACTGTCACAGTTTTCAGTGTCCTATTTGTGTATTGTCTTTTTGAGCTTATAAGGCAGCAGATAAACTTTTACTTTGAAAAACAGAAAGAGTTGAGTGGTGAGAGTTAATGGCAAGACCATGAATCCATGACCACATATTTCTCTATTGGATTCTTCTTGTGCTGCTTCTTTCTTTTTCTGCTGCTTTTCCCGCTTCTTTCTTCTTCTGTGTCTTTCTTCATTCTTCTTCTTTTGCTTCTTTTTCTTCTTTCTTCTTCTGCTTTCCCTTTCTTCTTTGTTCTGCCTCTGCATCTTTCTTGTTTCTCCTTCTGCTTCTTTCTTCTTCTTCTTCCTCTTCTTCTTCTGCTTCTTTCTTCTTCTGCTTATTCTTCCTATTCATTCCTCTGTGTAATGTTTGACCTCAGGAGCAGAAGGTGGACGATCTCCTCTCCCAAAGAAACCAGTACTGCAGGACATGGATGGAACCTGTATGTTGTTGACACCGTCTCCCCCCTCACTCTTACGAGGAGATGGTAAATCCATCTGTTTGTTAATGGCAACGATACAAAGTAAATATGCATAAAAATGCACTGATCCATGTATTCAGCCTCTAAAATGTTCAGATTTTAACTTGGTTTGTACTGTGATCTGAAATATTCAGATTGCTGAGGAATGACTGGATAAAAGGCAGACTTCTGATCTCTTGTCCAAATGTTTAAGTCCACGCTGAAGCACCTGTGCTTCTGTTGCACGCCTCTGTGTCTCAGATTGAATACAGTCAGCGCTACGCAGAGAGCAACCCGCAGGCCCAAGTCTTCGACACCTCCTCAGCGAGGCTCACCTCCTCCTCCGCGCCTCCTTACTCCAGACATCCAGACAGCAGCACGCCAGCGAGGACGACCTCGCAGCAGCAGCAGCGCCTATGCACAGCCAAGAACTGAGGAGGGTTCAGGCAGAACTGCGCCCTGCTGGGAGACTCCTTCAGCAGGTAAACACCGCAGAAAAATAAAAATGAACTCAGTTTAAACCACTGAAATCGATGATAAGAGTTTGGTTCATATCTTAAGGTCATCTTGAAGCTTTTTCCTGGGTCATGTCACCTTGTTGCTTTCTCTGGGGGTCTTAGCTGAGCATACTGTGAA
>SRSE01001142.1:0-123239 GCA_005024645.1 Planiliza haematocheilus | reverse complement strand
ACCGACTCCGAACCGCCATCCGTCTGCCATAATTCGCCCACGCTGAACACGCCAGTCGTGGTCCCGTCTCTCTACGACCTTCCCTTCCCGAGATACACGCATTTCCGCCCGTTTTTTCAAAGTCACGCCCACTTACGCCCACCTCATCCGCCCACAACCTCCGCCCAGCGACAGATCCTCCTCCCATCTACCCTGGGACCTTTGAATGGAGCCTCTACCACCTTCCAGTCCAAAGTTATCCTCTTCGGTACACTTCGGTAGGGGGTACCGATTACCCCATTTACCTGTATACCTAACCCTAACCCTAACCCTAACCCCTAACCCTAACCCTAACCCTAACCCTAACCCCTAACCCCCCTAACCAAAAACGCATCGACCAATCAGAAGACGACCTCGCACAGCCTCAGACAGGGGCTCTACCCCCACTAAATCCACCGCGCTGAACACAACCCGACTGCTCCCGAACCTCTACGACTCACCGCTGGCCCGTGACAGCAAACGTCGGGCGTTTTTCGCTAACCACGCCCACCCACAACGGAAAGTACCGTCGGACCTTATATTGCCAGAAAGCTCTCGACTCCAGCTTTCCAACGAGCCCACCCTCGACTCTCTACCACCTTCCTGGCCAGAGTTAGGAACTAAAAACCTATTTCAAACCACTCTATCTCCAAAACGCAAGCTCCTACGGCAAAACCAAGCACACCAGCGTGCTCAGCACACTCCCTCACGTGCGCCGGACACACTTTCAGCCGCGTCCAACTACTTGATGACACCTATCTCGGGAACAGAGGATCTTAGAGACTTGGGACCTTCACCAGCGCCTTCAGCACCCTCACAAACATCACCAGGCACACTCTCAGCCGCTTCTGACCATGGGATGACACCTATCTCGAGAACGGAAGGTCCCACCGCAAAACCAACCACACCAGCGTGATCAGCGACCGACAAAATGGGGGGGTAGGCCAACTTTCAGACACTTTCCACCAACTATTAGCATTCGAGCTAACAATGCTAACCGGAAATTGTACTTTCAACATGGGTACCAATCGACTCCAAATGCTCTGAAACGTGCTCCTAACACTATCCTCCAACTTGATTTTCGCCACTCCACACTTTGCAAATTTTCAGCACCCGCGGCTTCCTCCATTCTGATTGGTCGAGCTTCAAACCTCAATAACTCCCCAACCGAACCTCCCACCGACTCCGAACCGCCATCCGTCTGCCATAATTCGCCCACGCTGAACACGCCAGTCGTGGTCCCGTCTCTCTACGACCTTCCCTTCCCGAGATACACGCATTTCCGCCCGTTTTTTCAAAGTCACGCCCACTTACGCCCACCTCATCCGCCCACAACCTCCGCCCAGCGACAGATCCTCCTCCCATCTACCCTGGGACCTTTGAATGGAGCCTCTACCACCTTCCAGTCCAAAGTTATCCTCTTCGGTACACTTCGGTAGGGGGTACCGATTACCCCATTTACCTGTATACCTAACCCTAACCCTAACCCCCTAACCCTAACCCCCTAACCCCCTAACCCTAACCCTAACCCTAACCCTAACCCTAACCCTAACCCCTAACCCCCTAACCCTAACCCTAACCCTAACCCTAACCCGAGCCCACCCTCGACTCTCTACCACCTTCCTGGCCAGAGTTAGGAACTAAAAACCTATTTCAAACCACTCTATCTCCAAAACGCAAGCTCCTACGGCAAAACCAAGCACACCAGCGTGCTCAGCACACTCCCTCACGTGCGCCGGACACACTTTCAGCCGCGTCCAACTACTTGATGACACCTATCTCGGGAACAGAGGATCTTAGAGACTTGGGACCTTCACCAGCGCCTTCAGCACCCTCACAAACATCACCAGGCACACTCTCAGCCGCTTCTGACCATGGGATGACACCTATCTCGAGAACGGAAGGTCCCACCGCAAAACCAACCACACCAGCGTGATCAGCGACCGACAAAATGGGGGGGTAGGCCAACTTTCAGACACTTTCCACCAACTATTAGCATTCGAGCTAACAATGCTAACCGGAAATTGTACTTTCAACATGGGTACCAATCGACTCCAAATGCTCTGAAACGTGCTCCTAACACTATCCTCCAACTTGATTTTCGCCACTCCACACTTTGCAAATTTTCAGCACCCGCGGCTTCCTCCATTCTGATTGGTCGAGCTTCAAACCTCAATAACTCCCCAACCGAACCTCCCACCGACTCCGAACCGCCATCCGTCTGCCATAATTCGCCCACGCTGAACACGCCAGTCGTGGTCCCGTCTCTCTACGACCTTCCCTTCCCGAGATACACGCATTTCCGCCCGTTTTTTTCAAAGTCACGCCCACTTACGCCCACCTCATCCGCCCACAACCTCCGCCCAGCGACAGATCCTCCTCCCATCTACCCTGGGACCTTTGAATGGAGCCTCTACCACCTTCCAGTCCAAAGTTATCCTCTTCGGTACACTTCGGTAGGGGGTACCGATTACCCCATTTACCTGTATACCTAACCCTAACCCTAACCCTAACCCCTAACCCTAACCCTAACCCTAACCCTAACCCCTAACCCCCCTAACCAAAAACGCATCGACCAATCAGAAGACGACCTCGCACAGCCTCAGACAGGGGCTCTACCCCCACTAAATCCACCGCGCTGAACACAACCCGACTGCTCCCGAACCTCTACGACTCACCGCTGGCCCGTGACAGCAAACGTCGGGCGTTTTTCGCTAACCACGCCCACCCACAACGGAAAGTACCGTCGGACCTTATATTGCCAGAAAGCTCTCGACTCCAGCTTTCCAACGAGCCCACCCTCGACTCTCTACCACCTTCCTGGCCAGAGTTAGGAACTAAAAACCTATTTCAAACCACTCTATCTCCAAAACGCAAGCTCCTACGGCAAAACCAAGCACACCAGCGTGCTCAGCACACTCCCTCACGTGCGCCGGACACACTTTCAGCCGCGTCCAACTACTTGATGACACCTATCTCGGGAACAGAGGATCTTAGAGACTTGGGACCTTCACCAGCGCCTTCAGCACCCTCACAAACATCACCAGGCACACTCTCAGCCGCTTCTGACCATGGGATGACACCTATCTCGAGAACGGAAGGTCCCACCGCAAAACCAACCACACCAGCGTGATCAGCGACCGACAAAATGGGGGGGTAGGCCAACTTTCAGACACTTTCCACCAACTATTAGCATTCGAGCTAACAATGCTAACCGGAAATTGTACTTTCAACATGGGTACCAATCGACTCCAAATGCTCTGAAACGTGCTCCTAACACTATCCTCCAACTTGATTTTCGCCACTCCACACTTTGCAAATTTTCAGCACCCGCGGCTTCCTCCATTCTGATTGGTCGAGCTTCAAACCTCAATAACTCCCCAACCGAACCTCCCACCGACTCCGAACCGCCATCCGTCTGCCATAATTCGCCCACGCTGAACACGCCAGTCGTGGTCCCGTCTCTCTACGACCTTCCCTTCCCGAGATACACGCATTTCCGCCCGTTTTTTCAAAGTCACGCCCACTTACGCCCACCTCATCCGCCCACAACCTCCGCCCAGCGACAGATCCTCCTCCCATCTACCCTGGGACCTTTGAATGGAGCCTCTACCACCTTCCAGTCCAAAGTTATCCTCTTCGGTACACTTCGGTAGGGGGTACCGATTACCCCATTTACCTGTATACCTACCTACTATCACCTGACCCAATATCGCCTCGCCCTGTTGGTTTTGACTTACCCTAACCACTCGTGGGGTCCGGGCCCTAACCCTAACCAGACACAGGACCCGGCCCAACTCGGATCTGGACAAAATTCCACTTTCTGAACCGACCAATCACAGCTCACCTCGGAGAATCCGGACAAACGACACGTGGCCAGAAAGCTCTCGCCGAGCCCAGTCCAACGGACCCACTCTCAGCTCTCTGCGACCTTCCTAGCCAGAGTTAGGGACCAAAAACGCATCGACCAATCAGAAGACGACCTCGCACAGCCTCAGACAGGGGCTCTACCCCCACTAAATCCACCGCGCTGAACACAACCCGACTGCTCCCGAACCTCTACGACTCACCGCTGGCCCGTGACAGCAAACGTCGGGCGTTTTTCGCTAACCACGCCCACCCACAACGGAAAGTACCGTCGGACCTTATATTGCCAGAAAGCTCTCGACTCCAGCTTTCCAACGAGCCCACCCTCGACTCTCTACCACCTTCCTGGCCAGAGTTAGGAACTAAAAACCTATTTCAAACCACTCTATCTCCAAAACGCAAGCTCCTACGGCAAAACCAAGCACACCAGCGTGCTCAGCACACTCCCTCACGTGCGCCGGACACACTTTCAGCCGCGTCCAACTACTTGATGACACCTATCTCGGGAACAGAGGATCTTAGAGACTTGGGACCTTCACCAGCGCCTTCAGCACCCTCACAAACATCACCAGGCACACTCTCAGCCGCTTCTGACCATGGGATGACACCTATCTCGAGAACGGAAGGTCCCACCGCAAAACCAACCACACCAGCGTGATCAGCGACCGACAAAATGGGGGGGTAGGCCAACTTTCAGACACTTTCCACCAACTATTAGCATTCGAGCTAACAATGCTAACCGGAAATTGTACTTTCAACATGGGTACCAATCGACTCCAAATGCTCTGAAACGTGCTCCTAACACTATCCTCCAACTTGATTTTCGCCACTCCACACTTTGCAAATTTTCAGCACCCGCGGCTTCCTCCATTCTGATTGGTCGAGCTTCAAACCTCAATAACTCCCCAACCGAACCTCCCACCGACTCCGAACCGCCATCCGTCTGCCATAATTCGCCCACGCTGAACACGCCAGTCGTGGTCCCGTCTCTCTACGACCTTCCCTTCCCGAGATACACGCATTTCCGCCCGTTTTTTCAAAGTCACGCCCACTTACGCCCACCTCATCCGCCCACAACCTCCGCCCAGCGACAGATCCTCCTCCCATCTACCCTGGGACCTTTGAATGGAGCCTCTACCACCTTCCAGTCCAAAGTTATCCTCTTCGGTACACTTCGGTAGGGGGTACCGATTACCCCATTTACCTGTATACCTAACCCTAACCCTAACCCTAACCCCTAACCCTAACCCTAACCCTAACCCTAACCCCTAACCCCCCTAACCAAAAACGCATCGACCAATCAGAAGACGACCTCGCACAGCCTCAGACAGGGGCTCTACCCCCACTAAATCCACCGCGCTGAACACAACCCGACTGCTCCCGAACCTCTACGACTCACCGCTGGCCCGTGACAGCAAACGTCGGGCGTTTTTCGCTAACCACGCCCACCCACAACGGAAAGTACCGTCGGACCTTATATTGCCAGAAAGCTCTCGACTCCAGCTTTCCAACGAGCCCACCCTCGACTCTCTACCACCTTCCTGGCCAGAGTTAGGAACTAAAAACCTATTTCAAACCACTCTATCTCCAAAACGCAAGCTCCTACGGCAAAACCAAGCACACCAGCGTGCTCAGCACACTCCCTCACGTGCGCCGGACACACTTTCAGCCGCGTCCAACTACTTGATGACACCTATCTCGGGAACAGAGGATCTTAGAGACTTGGGACCTTCACCAGCGCCTTCAGCACCCTCACAAACATCACCAGGCACACTCTCAGCCGCTTCTGACCATGGGATGACACCTATCTCGAGAACGGAAGGTCCCACCGCAAAACCAACCACACCAGCGTGATCAGCGACCGACAAAATGGGGGGGTAGGCCAACTTTCAGACACTTTCCACCAACTATTAGCATTCGAGCTAACAATGCTAACCGGAAATTGTACTTTCAACATGGGTACCAATCGACTCCAAATGCTCTGAAACGTGCTCCTAACACTATCCTCCAACTTGATTTTCGCCACTCCACACTTTGCAAATTTTCAGCACCCGCGGCTTCCTCCATTCTGATTGGTCGAGCTTCAAACCTCAATAACTCCCCAACCGAACCTCCCACCGACTCCGAACCGCCATCCGTCTGCCATAATTCGCCCACGCTGAACACGCCAGTCGTGGTCCCGTCTCTCTACGACCTTCCCTTCCCGAGATACACGCATTTCCGCCCGTTTTTTCAAAGTCACGCCCACTTACGCCCACCTCATCCGCCCACAACCTCCGCCCAGCGACAGATCCTCCTCCCATCTACCCTGGGACCTTTGAATGGAGCCTCTACCACCTTCCAGTCCAAAGTTATCCTCTTCGGTACACTTCGGTAGGGGGTACCGATTACCCCATTTACCTGTATACCTAACCCTAACCCCCTAACCCTAACCCTAACCCTAACCCTAACCCTAACCCCTAACCCTAACCCTAACCCTAACCCCCCTAACCCTAACCCTAACCCTAACCCTGACCCCCTCCCCTTGCCCTAAACCTAACCTCCTCCCCTTGCCCTAAACCTAACCTCCTCCCCTAACCCCCTCTCTTCTCCCTGCTCCTCCCCTTCCCCTTTTCCCTCATCTTAACCCCTTCCTTTCTCCCTCTTTTGACCCTCTGACCCTTGGCCCCCCTCTCTTCTCTCACCCGGATTCCCCTAACCTTTCCCCCCCCCTTTTTTTCTGGTGTTTCTGTCTTTTCTTATTTTTCTTATTCTATTTGTGTATGTCTGTATTTATTTATTTAGGTATTTTTTTCTTTTTTGTCATTATTTGATTTTTAATTTTGTTTATTTTATTTTATTTGCTCTCATTTTATTGATTTCTTTTTATTTTGTTGTTGGTTTTGGCTTTAGTTGCAATTTTGGTCGTTGTTGGTTTGGTTAGGGTGTGGTGTTAGGGGGAGTTTGGTTGGTTGTTTTTTGGTTTTTTGGTTTGGGGTGCTGGAAGTGGGAGGCTCTGTGGGCCTCATTTGGCTGTTGGTGGTCGTGGAGGATGGTCGGCTGGGTTCGTCTTCGTGGGACTTAACGTGGATCCTGAGTGGTAAGTGGCTTTTTTAATTGGCCGTGTTGGTCGTTTGTTAGCTAATTGGCTAGGGATTAGCTTGTGGTTTGTTAGCTCTGGTTAGGCTAGTTGTGAGGCCAGTTGTTAGCGGTTTTGGTTGCTAGCTTTAGCTTTGCTGTTTTTTGGATGGATAGTGCTAAGTTAGCGCATTAGCTTTTAGCGTTGGTGTGTTAGTTGTTAGCGTTGTTAGCCGTTAGCTTTAGTATGGTTGTTTAGCTCTCTTTTGGCTGTTAGCTTTAGCTTTGTTAGCCTGGGCTTTGAGGTTTTATTGTTAGGCTTGTGATAGCTTAGCATGTTAGCTTTTAGCGGTTGTGGTGCTAGTTGTTAGCACTTTTTGGTGTGAGCTTAGCCTGGTAGCTTAGCTCTTTTAGCTGTTAGCTTTAGCTTGGTGGTTTCTGGTTTTGTTAGGTCTTTTAGCGGTGGTTGAGCTAGTTCTTGAGGTTTTTGGTTGTTAGCTGGGGGTATGGAGGTGGCTTTTTAGCATTTTTAGCGGTTAGCTTTAGCTTTATGGTGGTTTTTGGTTGGATGGGGGCCTGTAGGGGTGCTTGTGTGGTGCTTAGGTGTACGGTTGCTGGTTTTAGGAGTTGTTAGCTTGGGAGTTTGGGTCTTCGGGTGTTGTGGGGTCTGGGGTGGGCGTCTTGGCTGGGTGGGCTCATAGGTTCCTATGGCTGTTTGCTTTTATTTGCCTTTTTTGGGGGAGGGGGAGTTCACTCAACCTGGGTCTCCGGGGCTGTGGATGTTCCCCTCCTCTCTGTTAGTGTCATTTGGACAGATGGAACCTGGATGTTTTAGCTGGATGCGTCGGAGTTAGACTTTCTGGTTAGCTGGAGCTAACTGTTAGCGCTGTAGCGCTTGGATCTTTTGACAGTCTGTTTTCTTGAAGGGCTGGCCGTGTTCTGGCCTGGCCGTCTTATAGTTTATCAGCGGCAGGATAGCAGATCTATATGGCTGTTTGTTGCCTTTTCTTTGGGGGATGCAGTCTCACTCGACCTGGGCCTCCAGGGCTGTGGATTGTTTTCCTCCTGCTAGCATCGATTGGCACGTTTCTTCTGGATTTGGTTTTTTTCTTGAAGGGCGTGTTCTTGCCTGGCCTTCTTGAAGTTCGTCAGCGTCTGGATCAGGTCTATTTATGGCTGGTTGTTGCCTTTCTTCCGGGGGGGTGCAGTCTCATTTGACCTGGGTCTCCAGGGCGGTGGGCTGTCTCTTTCTTCCCTATAGTGTCAGTGGACAGACATGACCTGGACGGAGGACTTTTTTCAAATTTATGGCGCGGATCTTTGAACCAAAACCGCTTTTCTTTGCGTGAATTGGACACGGAACACACACCAGGACTTGATCAACCCTGGCTGGGCCTCCCTCGGGGGAGGGTGTCTAGTGATAATGGCCGAAACGCCCGATGATCCTGAGGTCCACTACTGATGATGTGTTCCGCAAACCGCACTAATTTGATGTTTCTATAGCTCTCTGACGACATTATTTTTGGTTAAAGACTGACATTGTCTGGCTGGTTTTGTTTTTGGATGGCCTTCGACTGGATAGGTAAGTATGGGTTATTGGGTTATATTTGGCTGTTTTTTTCTGTGTGTGTGTGTGTGTGGGTGATTGTGGTGCTTGGGGTCCGGAGCCTGCGACTGTCGGGGGTCCTCTGACTGACAAGCGTTGGCCCGTGCCTTACCGATGGCTCACTACTCCAAACTGTGGTCTCGTGAGAGGTCACAGGGTGAGCCATTGAGATATTTTTTCTATACCTAACCCGCCTGTGCCCTCGGATAAGCGAGGTCCCTTTAGCTACAGGAGGCTTCCGGAGATGTGTGATTGGTGTTTGGTGGGGGGATTGGTTATTTTTCTTTTTATGTTCTTTTTGAAGGTGTGGGTCCGCCCCGCCTTCCCGTGTTGGGGGGAGGGCGGGGGGGAGACAGGATACGCCTAACCCGGCGGGGGATTGGGTTAAAAGGTGTAGCCACACCGCCCTTTCCTCTTTCCTGTGGGACCGTTGGGGTTGTTTGGTGGCCGTGGGGGCCTCTGGTTATTTAGCGGTGGTTTAGATTTTGGTTAGGTTGTTGTATGTAGTTTTCACGTTATTTTTTCTGTTTTTTTCGTGTTTTTCTTTTCATTTTTTCCTTTTTCTTTTTTAGTTCTTCCTCCCCTTGTTCCTTTCCCCTCCCCCTCCCCTAAACCTGCCCCCTCCCTTTTCCCTAACCCTAACCATACCCCCTCCCCTTGCCCTAAACCTAACCTCCTCCCCTTGCCCTAAACCTAACCTCCTCCCCTAACCCCCTCTCTTCTCCCTGCTCCTCCCCTTCCCCTTTTCCCTCATCTTAACCCCTTCCTTTCTCCCTCTTTTGACCCTCTGACCCTTGGCCCCCCTCTCTTCTCTCACCCGGATTCCCCTAACCTTCCCCCCCTTTTTTTCTGGTGTTTCTGTATTTTCTTATTTTTCTTATTCTATTTGTGTATGTCTGTATTTATTTATTTAGGTATTTTTTTCTTTTTTGTCATTATTTGATTTTTAATTTTGTTTATTTTATTTTATTTGCTCTCATTTTATTGATTTCTTTTTATTTTGTTGTTGGTTTTGGCTTTAGTTGCAATTTTGGTCGTTGTTGGTTTGGTTAGGGTGTGGTGTTAGGGGAAGTTTGGTTGGTTGTTTTTTGGTTTTTTGGTTTGGGGTGCTGGAAGTGGGAGGCTCTATGGGCCTCATTTGGCTGTTGGTGGTCGTGGAGGATGGTCGGCTGGGTTCGTCTTCGTGGGACTTAACGTGGATCCTGAGTGGTAAGTGGCTTTTTTAATTGGCCGTGTTGGTCGTTTGTTAGCTAATTGGCTAGGGATTAGCTTGTGGTTTGTTAGCTCTGGTTAGGCTAGTTGTGAGGCCAGTTGTTAGCGGTTTTGGTTGCTAGCTTTAGCTTTGCTGTTTTTTGGATGGATAGTGCTAAGTTAGCGCATTAGCTTTTAGCGTTGGTGTGTTAGTTGTTAGCGTTGTTAGCCGTTAGCTTTAGTATGGTTGTTTAGCTCTCTTTTGGCTGTTAGCTTTAGCTTTGTTAGCCTGGGCTTTGAGGTTTTATTGTTAGGCTTGTGATAGCTTAGCATGTTAGCTTTTAGCGGTTGTGGTGCTAGTTGTTAGCACTTTTTGGTGTGAGCTTAGCCTGGTAGCTTAGCTCTTTTAGCTGTTAGCTTTAGCTTGGTGGTTTCTGGTTTTGTTAGGTCTTTTAGCGGTGGTTGAGCTAGTTCTTGAGGTTTTTGGTTGTTAGCTGGGGGTATGGAGGTGGCTTTTTAGCATTTTTAGCGGTTAGCTTTAGCTTTATGGTGGTTTTTGGTTGGATGGGGGCCTGTAGGGGTGCTTGTGTGGTGCTTAGGTGTACGGTTGCTGGTTTTAGGAGTTGTTAGCTTGGGAGTTTGGGTCTTCGGGTGTTGTGGGGTCTGGGGTGGGCGTCTTGGCTGGGTGGGCTCATAGGTTCCTATGGCTGTTTGCTTTTATTTGCCTTTTTTGGGGGAGGGGGAGTTCACTCAACCTGGGTCTCCGGGGCTGTGGATGTTCCCCTCCTCTCTGTTAGTGTCATTTGGACAGATGGAACCTGGATGTATTAGCTGGATGCGTCGGAGTTAGACTTTCTGGTTAGCTGGAGCTAACTGTTAGCGCTGTAGCGCTTGGATCTTTTGACAGTCTGTTTTCTTGAAGGGCTGGCCGTGTTCTGGCCTGGCCGTCTTATAGTTTATCAGCGGCAGGATAGCAGATCTATATGGCTGTTTGTTGCCTTTTCTTTGGGGGATGCAGTCTCACTCGACCTGGGCCTCCAGGGCTGTGGATTGTTTTCCTCCTGCTAGCATCGATTGGCACGTTTCTTCTGGATTTGGTTTTTTTCTTGAAGGGCGTGTTCTTGCCTGGCCTTCTTGAAGTTCGTCAGCGTCTGGATCAGGTCTATTTATGGCTGGTTGTTGCCTTTCTTCCGGGGGGGTGCAGTCTCATTTGACCTGGGTCTCCAGGGCGGTGGGCTGTCTCTTTCTTCCCTATAGTGTCAGTGGACAGACATGACCTGGACGGAGGACTTTTTTCAAATTTATGGCGCGGATCTTTGAACCAAAACCGCTTTTCTTTGCGTGAATTGGACACGGAACACACACCAGGACTTGATCAACCCTGGCTGGGCCTCCCTCGGGGGAGGGTGTCTAGTGATAATGGCCGAAACGCCCGATGATCCTGAGGTCCACTACTGATGATGTGTTCCGCAAACCGCACTAATTTGATGTTTCTATAGCTCTCTGACGACATTATTTTTGGTTAAAGACTGACATTGTCTGGCTGGTTTTGTTTTTGGATGGCCTTCGACTGGATAGGTAAGTATTGGTTATTGGGTTATATTTGGCTGTTTTTTTCTGTGTGTGTGTGTGTGTGTGGGTGATTGTGGTGCTTGGGGTCCGGAGCCTGCGACTGTCGGGGGTCCTCTGACTGACAAGCGTTGGCCCGTGCCTTACCGATGGCTCACTACTCCAAACTGTGGTCTCGTGAGAGGTCACAGGGTGAGCCATTGAGATATTTTTTCTATACCTAACCCGCCTGTGCCCTCGGATAAGCGAGGTCCCTTTAGCTACAGGAGGCTTCCGGAGATGTGTGATTGGTGTTTGGTGGGGGGATTGGTTATTTTTCTTTTTATGTTCTTTTTGAAGGTGTGGGTCCGCCCCGCCTTCCCGTGTTGGGGGGAGGGCGGGGGGGAGACAGGATACGCCTAACCCGGCGGGGGATTGGGTTAAAAGGTGTAGCCACACCGCCCTTTCCTCTTTCCTGTGGGACCGTTGGGGTTGTTTGGTGGCCGTGGGGGCCTCTGGTTATTTAGCGGTGGTTTGAGTTTTGGTTAGGTTGTTGTATGTAGTTTTCACGTTATTTTTTCTGTTTTTTTCGTGTTTTTCTTTTCATTTTTTCCTTTTTCTTTTTTAGTTCTTCCTCCCCTTGTTCCTTTCCCCTCCCCCTCCCCTAAACCTGCCCCCTCCCTTTTCCCTAACCCTAACCATACCCCCTCCCCTTGCCCTAAACCTAACCTCCTCCCCTTGCCCTAAACCTAACCTCCTCCCCTAACCCCCTCTCTTCTCCCTGCTCCTCCCCTTCCCCTTTTCCCTCATCTTAACCCCTTCCTTTCTCCCTCTTTTGACCCTCTGACCCTTGGCCCCCCTCTCTTCTCTCACCCGGATTCCCCTAACCTTCCCCCCCTTTTTTTCTGGTGTTTCTGTATTTTCTTATTTTTCTTATTCTATTTGTGTATGTCTGTATTTATTTATTTAGGTATTTTTTTCTTTTTTGTCATTATTTGATTTTTAATTTTGTTTATTTTATTTTATTTGCTCTCATTTTATTGATTTCTTTTTATTTTGTTGTTGGTTCTGGCTTTAGTTGCAATTTTGGTCGTTGTTGGTTTGGTTAGGGTGTGGTGTTAGGGGAAGTTTGGTTGGTTGTTTTTTGGTTTTTTGGTTTGGGGTGCTGGAAGTGGGAGGCTCTATGGGCCTCATTTGGCTGTTGGTGGTCGTGGAGGATGGTCGGCTGGGTTCGTCTTCGTGGGACTTAACGTGGATCCTGAGTGGTAAGTGGCTTTTTTAATTGGCCGTGTTGGTCGTTTGTTAGCTAATTGGCTAGGGATTAGCTTGTGGTTTGTTAGCTCTGGTTAGGCTAGTTGTGAGGCCAGTTGTTAGCGGTTTTGGTTGCTAGCTTTAGCTTTGCTGTTTTTTGGATGGATAGTGCTAAGTTAGCGCATTAGCTTTTAGCGTTGGTGTGTTAGTTGTTAGCGTTGTTAGCCGTTAGCTTTAGTATGGTTGTTTAGCTCTCTTTTGGCTGTTAGCTTTAGCTTTGTTAGCCTGGGCTTTGAGGTTTTATTGTTAGGCTTGTGATAGCTTAGCATGTTAGCTTTTAGCGGTTGTGGTGCTAGTTGTTAGCACTTTTTGGTGTGAGCTTAGCCTGGTAGCTTAGCTCTTTTAGCTGTTAGCTTTAGCTTGGTGGTTTCTGGTTTTGTTAGGTCTTTTAGCGGTGGTTGAGCTAGTTCTTGAGGTTTTTGGTTGTTAGCTGGGGGTATGGAGGTGGCTTTTAGCATTTTTAGCGGTTAGCTTTAGCTTTATGGTGGTTTTTGGTTGGATGGGGGCCTGTAGGGGTGCTTGTGTGGTGCTTAGGTGTACGGTTGCTGGTTTTAGGAGTTGTTAGCTTGGGAGTTTGGGTCTTCGGGTGTTGTGGGGTCTGGGGTGGGCGTCTTGGCTGGGTGGGCTCATAGGTTCCTATGGCTGTTTGCTTTTATTTGCCTTTTTTGGGGGAGGGGGAGTTCACTCAACCTGGGTCTCCGGGGCTGTGGATGTTCCCCTCCTCTCTGTTAGTGTCATTTGGACAGATGGAACCTGGATGTTTTAGCTGGATGCGTCGGAGTTCGACTTTCTGGTTAGCTGGAGCTAACTGTTAGCGCTGTAGCGCTTGGATCTTTTGACAGTCTGTTTTCTTGAAGGGCTGGCCGTGTTCTGGCCTGGCCGTCTTATAGTTTATCAGCGGCAGGATAGCAGATCTATATGGCTGTTTGTTGCCTTTTCTTTGGGGGATGCAGTCTCACTCGACCTGGGCCTCCAGGGCTGTGGATTGTTTTCCTCCTGCTAGCGTCGGTTGGCACGTTTCTTCTGGATTAGGGTTTTTTTCTGGAAGGGCGTGTTCTTGCCTGGCCTTCTTGAAGTTCGTCAGCGTCTGGATCAGGTCTATTTATGGCTGGTTGTTGCCTTTTCTTCCGGGGGGGTGCAGTCTCATTTGACCTGGGTCTCCAGGGCGGTGGGCTGTCTCTTTCTTCCCTATAGTGTCAGTGGACAGACATGACCTGGACGGAGGACTTTTTTCAAATTTATGGCGCGGATCTTTGAACCAAAACCGCTTTTCTTTGCGTGAATTGGACACGGAACACACACCAGGACTTGATCAACCCTGGCTGGGCCTCCCTCGGGGGAGGGTGTCTAGTGATAATGGCCGAAACGCCCGATGATCCTGAGGTCCACTACTGATGATGTGTTCCGCAAACCGCACTAATTTGATGTTTCTATAGCTCTCTGACGACATTATTTTTGGTTAAAGACTGACATTGTCTGGCTGGTTTTGTTTTTGGATGGCCTTCGACTGGATAGGTAAGTATTGGTTATTGGGTTATATTTGGCTGTTTTTTTCTGTGTGTGTGTGTGTGTGTGGGTGATTGTGGTGCTTGGGGTCCGGAGCCTGCGACTGTCGGGGGTCCTCTGACTGACAAGCGTTGGCCCGTGCCTTACCGATGGCTCACTACTCCAAACTGTGGTCTCGTGAGAGGTCACAGGGTGAGCCATTGAGATATTTTTTCTATACCTAACCCGCCTGTGCCCTCGGATAAGCGAGGTCCCTTTAGCTACAGGAGGCTTCCGGAGATGTGTGATTGGTGTTTGGTGGGGGGATTGGTTATTTTTCTTTTTATGTTCTTTTTGAAGGTGTGGGTCCGCCCCGCCTTCCCGTGTTGGGGGGAGGGCGGGGGGGAGACAGGATACGCCTAACCCGGCGGGGGATTGGGTTAAAAGGTGTAGCCACACCGCCCTTTCCTCTTTCCTGTGGGACCGTTGGGGTTGTTTGGTGGCCGTGGGGGCCTCTGGTTATTTAGCGGTGGTTTGAGTTTTGGTTAGGTTGTTGTATGTAGTTTTCACGTTATTTTTTCTGTTTTTTTCGTGTTTTTCTTTTCATTTTTTCCTTTTTCTTTTTTAGTTCTTCCTCCCCTTGTTCCTTTCCCCTCCCCCTCCCCTAAACCTGCCCCCTCCCTTTTCCCTAACCCTAACCATACCCCCTCCCCTTGCCCTAAACCTAACCTCCTCCCCTTGCCCTAAACCTAACCTCCTCCCCTAACCCCCTCTCTTCTCCCTGCTCCTCCCCTTCCCCTTTTCCCTCATCTTAACCCCTTCCTTTCTCCCTCTTTTGACCCTCTGACCCTTGGCCCCCCTCTCTTCTCTCACCCGGATTCCCCTAACCTTCCCCCCCTTTTTTTCTGGTGTTTCTGTATTTTCTTATTTTTCTTATTCTATTTGTGTATGTCTGTATTTATTTATTTAGGTATTTTTTTCTTTTTTGTCATTATTTGATTTTTAATTTTGTTTATTTTATTTTATTTGCTCTCATTTTATTGATTTCTTTTTATTTTGTTGTTGGTTCTGGCTTTAGTTGCAATTTTGGTCGTTGTTGGTTTGGTTAGGGTGTGGTGTTAGGGGAAGTTTGGTTGGTTGTTTTTTGGTTTTTTGGTTTGGGGTGCTGGAAGTGGGAGGCTCTATGGGCCTCATTTGGCTGTTGGTGGTCGTGGAGGATGGTCGGCTGGGTTCGTCTTCGTGGGACTTAACGTGGATCCTGAGTGGTAAGTGGCTTTTTTAATTGGCCGTGTTGGTCGTTTGTTAGCTAATTGGCTAGGGATTAGCTTGTGGTTTGTTAGCTCTGGTTAGGCTAGTTGTGAGGCCAGTTGTTAGCGGTTTTGGTTGCTAGCTTTAGCTTTGCTGTTTTTTGGATGGATAGTGCTAAGTTAGCGCATTAGCTTTTAGCGTTGGTGTGTTAGTTGTTAGCGTTGTTAGCCGTTAGCTTTAGTATGGTTGTTTAGCTCTCTTTTGGCTGTTAGCTTTAGCTTTGTTAGCCTGGGCTTTGAGGTTTTATTGTTAGGCTTGTGATAGCTTAGCATGTTAGCTTTTAGCGGTTGTGGTGCTAGTTGTTAGCACTTTTTGGTGTGAGCTTAGCCTGGTAGCTTAGCTCTTTTAGCTGTTAGCTTTAGCTTGGTGGTTTCTGGTTTTGTTAGGTCTTTTAGCGGTGGTTGAGCTAGTTCTTGAGGTTTTTGGTTGTTAGCTGGGGGTATGGAGGTGGCTTTTAGCATTTTTAGCGGTTAGCTTTAGCTTTATGGTGGTTTTTGGTTGGATGGGGGCCTGTAGGGGTGCTTGTGTGGTGCTTAGGTGTACGGTTGCTGGTTTTAGGAGTTGTTAGCTTGGGAGTTTGGGTCTTCGGGTGTTGTGGGGTCTGGGGTGGGCGTCTTGGCTGGGTGGGCTCATAGGTTCCTATGGCTGTTTGCTTTTATTTGCCTTTTTTGGGGGAGGGGGAGTTCACTCAACCTGGGTCTCCGGGGCTGTGGATGTTCCCCTCCTCTCTGTTAGTGTCATTTGGACAGATGGAACCTGGATGTTTTAGCTGGATGCGTCGGAGTTAGACTTTCTGGTTAGCTGGAGCTAACTGTTAGCGCTGTAGCGCTTGGATCTTTTGACAGTCTGTTTTCTTGAAGGGCTGGCCGTGTTCTGGCCTGGCCGTCTTATAGTTTATCAGCGGCAGGATAGCAGATCTATATGGCTGTTTGTTGCCTTTTCTTTGGGGGATGCAGTCTCACTCGACCTGGGCCTCCAGGGCTGTGGATTGTTTTCCTCCTGCTAGCGTCGATTGGCACGTTTCTTCTGGATTCGGGTTTTTTTCTTGAAGGGCGTGTTCTTGCCTGGCCTTCTTGAAGTTCGTCAGCGTCTGGATCAGGTCTATTTATGGCTGGTTGTTGCCTTTTCTTCCGGGGGGGTGCAGTCTCATTTGACCTGGGTCTCCAGGGCGGTGGGCTGTCTCTTTCTTCCCTATAGTGTCAGTGGACAGACATGACCTGGACGGAGGACTTTTTTCAAATTTATGGCGCGGATCTTTGAACCAAAACCGCTTTTCTTTGCGTGAATTGGACACGGAACACACACCAGGACTTGATCAACCCTGGCTGGGCCTCCCTCGGGGGAGGGTGTCTAGTGATAATGGCCGAAACGCCCGATGATCCTGAGGTCCACTACTGATGATGTGTTCCGCAAACCGCACTAATTTGATGTTTCTATAGCTCTCTGACGACATTATTTTTGGTTAAAGACTGACATTGTCTGGCTGGTTTTGTTTTTGGATGGCCTTCGACTGGATAGGTAAGTATGGGTTATTGGGTTATATTTGGCTGTTTTTTTCTGTGTGTGTGTGTGTGTGTGGGTGATTGTGGTGCTTGGGGTCCGGAGCCTGCGACTGTCGGGGGTCCTCTGACTGACAAGCGTTGGCCCGTGCCTTACCGATGGCTCACTACTCCAAACTGTGGTCTCGTGAGAGGTCACAGGGTGAGCCATTGAGATATTTTTTCTATACCTAACCCTAACCCTAACCCCTAACCCTAACCCCCTAACCCTAACCCTAACCCTAAACCCTAACCCTAACCCTAACCCTAACCCTAACCCCTAACCCTAACCCTAACCCCTAACCCTAACCTAACCTAACCCTTTCTACTCTACCTAACCTAACCCCTAACCCTGGACCCTTCAAAGGGACTGGGGCTCAGTTCCCTCCCCCTAACCCTAACTGTGGTTCAGTTTTTTCTAGTGTTTGTCTGTCCTTTTTCCAGATCAGCATTAGTGTTTTTCGACTGTTCTCTTTGTCTCGTAAAACTCTCTCAGCATGCAGCTCATTACATAAAACAGCATTAAAGAGAACAATGAAGCAATTTTCTTTCTCACTCTCACTGCCATATTACATGAAAGATAAGTCCTGTCTTCAGCTCAACTTCTGATGAAAAGGTAATGAACCAATTAGGAAGGAGGTAGAGCTGGGACTGCTGCTCAAACATCGGCTCTGATTCAGACTCCAGCTTCCAGTTAGTTTCTCTGCTTTGATGTTTGAATGGGAAAAGAAGAAAAAGATGATGAAGAAAAAATATCTGTTCCCAGATATTTTTCAAACCACTGCAGCAGCAGCGAGAGGGGGAGGAGGACGTTGCTCCTGTTGGCCAGTTACAGGTCTCCTGTGACCCTGCACAGCCATGACAATTTCTCCTTTGAAGATGGTGATTTCCATTAGAATAAGGAGGTGCAGAGGTGACAGTCATTACACTCTGCTGATGAAAGTTTAATCACGCCACATTGGTTCCACGTGAAGCTACAGTCAGCTGGTTTATGAACAGAAGTATATGATAAAAAAGCAAAACAATTCACAAGCTGTTCTTTAACTTTTTAACTCACAGGCTGTGTCACAGTGTGTATGTGACATCCAACTATATGGTTTCCAGAATGTAGTTAACATTACTATTTATGTAGAAAGTATTAACATGATGTGTTCACCTCCAGCTGGTCCATTAGCATGGCTGCAAAAATGAAGCCCTCTCTAAACTCCAATAACACTCAACCGTCAATCAAACTGCCCAAGCACAATTAACAGCTGTGCATGTATTAAAGAGCTGATGCATTCAGGGGGTAATACAATCAGAGATCCCTCAATGAAAGGTAATGAGCCAAATCACTGTTATTAATCCATTCCCGATGGCCAAGGACACACAGTCACATTACCACAAACCTGCAAATTAGGAAACACAATCAGGCACAAAGATACAAAACAAAAAGTACCTGATAATAATAATTTCAATGCTGTATGAGATTAACTGATTTGAATTTGAAGTTTAAACCCTAAAATGAAATGCATATGTTTGAAAAAGGGAGAAAATATTCATTGCAGCATTTGCACAGTAAGGTTTGATGCTGACTACCTATATCTATATATCTGAAAAGCTCTATTTTTACTTTTATTTTACTTCTACAGGAGGGATGGGACGATACACTTAAACTCACGATACGATGCACCTCGATATGCCAGGGTCACGAAACGATACGTCACGATACGATATCAAAAAAGAAAAAAAGACAAACTATTACTGCGTAATTACAACTTATTTATTTTTGTTTCAGTTGCACACAGGGAAACACACGGCCCAACCGTTCAAACACAAACAAGAACACTTGTCTTGTCAGTTACTCTATTGCCGTCTTTGTCTTTTTTAATGAGAAAGCCGAAATACTGCCAGACAAATGAACTGTATCCAGGCGGAGCGTCCTCAATTTCGACCTCATTCGACTCCATTGTCCGGCGGTTTGAGGGCAAGGTAGTTGCTGCTAACGTTTGTTAGCTTGCTGTACAGTGTTGTTGTTGCAGCATGCGCTGTGACCTGACTGTGACGTGACGCACTGCACCGTTCCCGGATGTAATTTTTTTCCCCATTTAGTTTCCCCCTGCTTGACCAGCAGATGGTGCTGCCAGCCTGCCACCATAGACTGCATGCCTGCCCCACAAACACACACACTAAATTAGGTAACACTTTACTTGAATATGTGTTCATAAGACTGACATAACACTGTCATAACCATGACATTACACCTGTCATAAACATTAATGAATACCAGCTGTCATTAAGTGTCATTAAGTGTCATTCGGTAAATTATGTCACTTTTGATGTAAAGTTGACATTGTTTGAGATGTCCTTGTTATGACAACTTCAAATCAAATCAAATCAAATTTTATTTGTATAGCCCAAATTCACAAAACATGTTTTGCCTCAGAGGGCTTTACAATCTGTACAGGGAGTGACACCCTTCACATAAGCCAAGACAACAAGACCTGTCATAAACATGTCATTGCAGACCTAATTGCCAAACCAAAAAAAAACATTTAGCTTGATGTCTTAACGTGACATTAAATCGTCATATATGGAAGGTTTTGACACTGGCTGTCAAGAGATCATTACAATTGCGTCATAAATGTTGTCCTTTTCATTAAGATGTCGTTAAGAGTAACTACTTCACCAAATGAGTTTATAACTGTCACATTACAGTGTCACCTACTACAGTGATTTAATAATTGTAACTTTTCATTACGATGTCATTAAGAGTCATTACCTAGTCAAATCAGTTTATAACTGTGTCATGAATATTTTTTCTGAATTCAAGTAAAGTGGAAAGATTTTGACTTTCCATTAAGATGTCATTATGTATAATTACATGACCAAATCAGTTTATAACTGTGTCATGACTGTTTTCTCTGAATTCAAGTAAAGTGGAATGATTTTGACTTTCCATTAGGATGTCATTAAGTCTAATTACATAGTCAAACCAGTTTATAACAGTGTCATGATCATTTTCTCTGAATTCAAGTAAAGTGGAAAGATTTGAATGTTTTGTTAAAATGTCATTAAGTGTAATTACACTGTCAGATGATATGAATACCTTAACAAAAGCAACAGACAAGTCAAGAGATAGTGTTTCCTTAATGTATTTTAACACAAACATTTATTGTGATTCAAAGCTTTTTTTTTTTTTTTCCAGTCCTTGTCAGCTTTCAGGTCCCTGTTGGCCTCTTCCAGGTAATTAACACGCTCCCCAAGATGCATCTTCTGTTGATCTATCTTGGTTTGTTCCTTCAGTTTGGCCAACTCCGATGTCCCTGTTGGAGACACTGAAACAAAGTATTACAAGTGGATTACTGAGGGTCAGTGCATGGTGGTGGTGTACTGGAATACATTATATTGAGTACACCAACAAAATTCCCAGTATTTTTGTGCATATTGTTTATTGAGAAGACAGGCAAAAATGGAAATACGTGTCTCAATCAGCCAACTACTATATATATATATTAGTATAAATAAAAGGTAAATTTCCAAGCCTACTGGCAAAAGGAGGAAAAAAAATAGACTTACTTTTCTTCTTCTGGGAATATCTGATTGACTTTCTTTTCTTTGGCTGAACAGGGACCTCTTCAAATTCTTGTGCCAGGTCCTCCTCCACCTCTTGTAGCAGCTTAGGGTTAACGTTAGCTTCACTGTCATCCTCAGCCTTCCCACTACGTTTGCTGAAACGGGTATCCATCTGGCAGCAGGCGTAAGCAAAGAACACACCACCATGTCACAGCAGCTAGTTACATTAGTTAAGACACAATAGTCAAACCTAACACCGTAGTTGTTTAGAATTAGTGACAAGAAAACTGGAGGAAATAATACTGCTGTAATAGTCTGTTGGCTGCAGTCGCAAGAACTTAAAGGCTACGGAGTTAGCAGCAGGTTTAAGCTAACTTTAGCGTCAGCATTATTGCGGAACGCTAACAGAACCTAAACCGCAAAGTCCATAGACTGTAAACAAAAATACCTAATGGTTATAATGTCCTCTTCAAAATAAAAATCCGTATTTCGTTTTAGCTTACCTCAAATGGTAAACCTTGAAGATCCAGACTCCAGATTCCTGTGTTGCACTCCTGTCGTCGGTCGCAGACTAGTATCTCTTCTTGTCACGTAACGTAAACGTGAACGTTACGTTACGCGCATTCAGTTCAAATTCACATTCCAAAAACACTTGTAAACAGTAATGCAATACTAACAAATATGTTTTGTTTATTTGGTACTACATAGACTGTGAATTTAGTACACATAGATAAAGACAATTTGCTTTTTTTAAGGGATATTATTCACAGTATGTTTATATTTAGAAAAGCCAACTGCGTTTGAAATTCAACATGAATAGTCTCTCAAAAATGTGCTTTTACCAATAAAAAAATTAGAGGATATATCTGTATAACAAACAATAAAACACAGTCTATGTAGTACCAAATAAACAAAACATATACAAAACACAAGTGTTGTTGAAATGTGAATTTGAACTGAATGCGCGCGTAACGTAACGTTCACGTTTACGTTACGTGACAAGTAGAGAGACTAGTCCGCGACAGACAGACAGGAGTGCAACACAGGAATCTGGAGTCTGGATCTTCAAGGTTTACCATTTGAGGTAAGCTAAAACGAAATACGGATTTTTATTTTGAAGAGGACATTATAACCATTACGTCTTTTTACAGTCTATGGACTTTGCGGTTTAGGTTAAGTTAGCGTTCAGCAATAATGCTGACGCTAAAGTTAGCTTAAACCTGCTGCTAACTCCGTAGCCTTTAAGTACTTGCGACTTTTATATTTAGAAAAGCCAACTGCGTTTGAAATTCAACATGAATAGTGTTTCAAAAAGAGACTATTACTATTACGGCAGTATTATTTCCTCCAGTTTTCTTGTCGCTAATTCTAAACAACTACGGTGTTAGGTTTGACTATTGTGTCTTAACTAATGTAACTGGCTGCTGTGACATGGTGGTGTGTTCTTTGCTTACGCCTGCTGCCAGATGGATACCCGTTTCAGCAAACGTAGTGGGAAGGCTGAGGATGACAGTGAAGCTAACGTTAACCCTAAGCTGCAACAAGAGGTGGAGGAGGACCTGGCACAAGAATTTGAAGAGGTCCCTGTTCAGCCAAAGAAAAGAAAGTCAATCAGATATTCCCAGAAGAAGAAAAGTAAGTCTATTTTTTTTTCCTCCTTTTGCCAGTAGGCTTGGAAATTTACCTTTTATTTATACTAATATATATATATAGTAGTTGGCTGATTGAGACACGTATTTCCATTTTTGCCTGTCTTCTCAATAAACAATATGCACAAAAATACTGGGAATTTTGTTGGTGTACTCAATATAATGTATTCCAGTACACCACCACCATGCACTGACCCTCAGTAATCCACTTGTAATACTTTGTTTCAGTGTCTCCAACAGGGACATCGGAGTTGGCCAAACTGAAGGAACAAACCAAGATAGATCAACAGAAGATCCATCTTGGGGAGCGTGTTAATTACCTGGAAGAGGCCAACAGGGACCTGAAAGCTGACAAGGACTGGATAAAAAAAAAAAAAAAATGCTTTGAATCACAATAAATGTTTGTGTTAAAATACATTAAGGAAACACTATCTCTTGACTTGTCTGTTGCTTTTGTTAAGGTATTCATATCATCTGACAGTGTAATTACACTTAATGACATTTTAACAAAACATTCAAATCTTTCCACTTTACTTGAATTCAGAGAAAATGATCATGACACTGTTATAAACTGGTTTGACTATGTAATTACGCTTAATGACATCCTAATGGAAAGTCAAAATCATTCCACTTTACTTGAATTCAGAGAAAACAGTCATGACACAGTTATAAACTGATTTGGTCATGTAATTATACATAATGACATCTTAATGGAAAGTCAAAATCTTTCCACTTTACTTGAATTCAGAAAAATTATTCATGACACAGTTATAAACTGATTTGACTAGGTAATGACCCTTAATGACATCATAATGAAAAGTTACAATTATTAAATCACTGTAGTAGGTGACACTGTAATGTGACAGTTATAAACTCATTTGGTGAAGTAGTTACTCTTAACGACATCTTAATGAAAAGGACAACATTTATGACGCAATTGTAATGATCTCTTGACAGCCAGTGTCAAAACCACGTTATGTCACGTTAAGACATCAAGCTAAATGTTTTTTTTTTGGTTTGGCAATTAGGTCTGCAATGACATGTTTATGACAGGTTTTGTTGTCTTGGCTTATGTCAAGTTGTCATAACAAGGACATCTCAAACAATGTCAACTTTACATCAAAAGTGACATAATTTACCGAATGACACTTAATGACACTTAATGACAGCTGTCATAAGTATTCATTAATGTTTATGACAGGTGTAATGTCATGGTTATGACAGTGTTATGTCAGTCTTATGAACACATATTCAAGTAAAGTGTTACCCTAAATTATTTATATACTATACAAATCATGTGGCAGTGCCATCTAGTCTTCATTTCGCGATCCATTTTTTTCAAACTCGATGCGTATCGTCACGTTTTGTATCGCGATATTTCGCCAAACGATATTTCGTCCCATCCCTATTCTACAGTGCTTATTTTACTGTTTATATACTTGCACTATTTAAGTCAGCAGCTACCACTCAGAAATGATGTACATTCTCACATAATGATCCTTGATTCTGGATGAGGGCATAAAAAAGTGTCATGATTTGACTTGATTCTCCTAATGCTTGTTCTTCCATTTCTCATTTGAGTGTCAGGTTCATACAAAGACAGAAAATGCTGGTGTGTAGTTTCAGCAGATCAAGGTTTTTAGTAGTCATGTTTTTGTGCAGAAATTTACTTAGAACGGATGCTTCTGCAGTGGAAACTGCTCCTGCCTGTCTAAGATTGTGAACTTTAAATGTCACAACACAGTCTGCTCAATACAGATGCTTCACAGTGATACATGATTTATAATGCATACCCTATATAAAAAACATCAGTTTTCTAAATAAGATAACATACATTCTGTATCTTTGTGTATCAACAAACATGCTGCTCCATTGAATTTGTTATCATGAAAGTGTTTCTTAAACTTCATTAAATGAAATCTGGTTGAGATACAAGCAGTAAACCTTGTGTTTAAGCGGCATTTCTTTTAGTATTGTGAGGTTCCACTCAGGAGTGGTTTCTTTGTCACATCGATATTGAACCATTTGTGTGTTGGATGTGTTCAATGCTTATTAACTTCAAGTGTGTGTATATGCATATGTGTTACATGGATTTTATGTAGCTGCAGGTCGATTCCATTTTTTATTGCAGGTCATGACCTGAAGTCATCGTAAACATCATTCAGATGTTTGGTTCACTGAATCAGCAACGTGCTTGTCATTGCTTTTAAAATCTCACTCTGCAGGAACAGATGGAGGTCAAAGGTCACGTTTGACCCAAGCACATTAACATAAATATGTCAGTGTTTCTTGTCTTTCCACTGTTTCATTTTCCCCTTTCAGTCAGGAGGGAGAATATTTTTCATATTAAAGACAGACTGCTGCAATCTGCCTAATCTCCAGAACCTGTATTTGGCAGGCAGGAAAGATTGCAGCCGACCCCTCTCCCTACGGACATAAACTTTTTTATCCACTTCTCTTTGGCAGGAAGTAAGAATAACACATGTAGACTTATTTTTTAATGCTCATTTTTATTTTTACACTTATATTTTTTCATAGAAAGTTCCTAATAGTAATAATAATAATACATTTTATTTATAATGCACTTTACATCAAATCAATGACCTCAAAGTGCTACAATGCATATAAAACAACATAAAGACTTTAAAACTAGCATAAAAGAATTAAAAGAGAAAGATTAAAAATAGCAGTTTTAGCCATAGGCTTTTGTAAAAACTTGCGTCTTAAGGTTTTTTTTAAAAGAGTCCACAGTCTGTGGTGCCCTTAGATGCACAGGAAGAGTATTCCACAGGCTGGGTGCAGCCGAACAAAAGGCGTGGTCACCCATGGTTCGCAGCCTTGTCCTTGGAGGCTGGAGGAGGTTGGCCTGTCCAGTACGGAGATGGCATGAGGAGGAAAGGGGGCTGATGAGTTGTCTGAGGTAGCTGGGGCAGTGCCATGGAGGCACTCGTGGGTCAGAAGGGAAACTTTAAATTCAATCCTGTACTGGACAGGAAGCCAGTGGAGGGATATGAGAATGGGTGTGATGTGGTGGTACTTCCGCACCCCCATCAGGATCCTGGCAGCACAGTTCTGGATGTATTGCAACTGCTTGATGTTCTTGCCTGGGATCCCGATGAGGAGTGCATTGCAGTAGTCCAGCCTGGAGGAGACAAAGGCATGGACAAGTTTTTCTGCATCCCAGAGAGTGAGCATGGGGCGGAGTTTTGCAATATTCCTGAGGTGAAAGAAGAAGGTTTTGCAAAGGTGTTTGATGTGCACTTCATGAGTCAGGTGAGGGTCCATTCTGATACCGAGGTTTGTGATTGAGGATGAGAGGTGGATGTCATGGCCGGAGAAGGTGATGCTGGTGATGGTGGATGACCGGGTCTGGTGTGGAGTGCCAACAAGAATGGCTTCCGTTTTTGAGCTGTTGAGTTGCAGGAAGTTAGTCGTCATCCATGCCTTTATCTCTTCCAGGCAGATGTAAAGTGTGGAAAGGGCTGCAGAGGGGTTTGGGATGGTTTTGATGTAAAGTTGGGTGTCATCAGCGTGGCAATGGAAAGATATCCCATGCTGGCTGATGACATGACCAAGGGGGAGCATGTAGAGCATGAAGAGGATGGGGCCAAGGACTGATCCTTGGGGGACACCGCAGGTGACAGAGTGCATGTCAGATTTGGCACCACCCAGGGATACATACTGAATTCTGTCTGTGAGATATGTGAACCAGGCCAAGGTAGTGTCTGAGAGTCCAATGGAGGAGTGGAGGCGGTGTAGAAGAATGTGGTGGTCCACGGTGTCAAAGGCTGCAGTGAGGTCGAGAAGAATGAGAAGTGATGGAGAGCCAGCATCAGCCATCATCAGTAGGTCATTTGTGACCCTGACTAGGGTAGTTTCTGTACTGTGGCCAGAGCGAAAACCAGACTGGAACTTCTCATACCGACTGTTATGAGGTGGTTGTGGAGTTGGGCTGAAACTACCTTTTCCAACACCTTTGACAGGAAAGGGAGGTTGGAGATGGGGCGGTAGTTGGCAGGTTCCCCTTCTATTAATATATTGTATACATTTCTTAGTACAATTTTTTATTATCCAATGTATCCACCACCACAACAAATTCCTCCTATGCATGAACATATGTGGCAAAAATATGTGGCATTTCCTTTGAAATGCTATGAAAACAATCAGCATCACTTCAGTGTCTGTACACTTCAGGAATTAGGTTAAGGTTATGGGTTTTAAATTGATTTAAAAACACATTTGATTAAACTGATTGTTCATACCAAATCGTAGTGATTGTTGCATGTTGTAACCTGATGCAACTTTATTCAGGTTCATTAAAACTGTTTCCATTAAAAAGTGAAGCTTGTTTTACTGCCATGGACACATAAATGTGGAAACTTTGGAAAAAAAATAAAATAAAAATCAATCCAATTGCTAGTGAAGGTTCTCAGTCATCTAGGTCATGGTATATCCAAAAAAGGTTTAAAAAAAATGCAACTGGACATGTAGAGAGTTGTAGAGAAAGTCCAGTTGCCTGTTTGAACCTTTCTGGATATGAGTCTGACAGAAGAGTGTGAGACTTTGAAGGACAATGTCAGTATGGGCTAACAGTGAGGGGGGGAATGTTCCCTTAAACAGAGCTCTAGTCTTATATTTTCAACAGGAAACAGGACAACAGACTATAATGAGACGTACTACAGAGTAGAGGTGAAAAATCAGGACAGCTTGTCCTAGCCATGAAGTCACAACAAGAAACAAGAAAATCCAAACACAGACATCAGACATTATCCACTCTGACTCTGTAAATAGTCACATCATCTTGTGACCAGGCTGATTAAATTTACTTGAAGTTTTTAATTTGACATTACTGCGACTGTTTTTTGGTCTCAGCTGCTATAATAAATGAACCTATGTAGGGTAAACATGTTAATGTCTCAGAGAGCTGAGGGGTGGGCACGCTCATCATCTTTCACCACTGAATCATAGCAGGGAGGACTGAGACAACCAAATCATCTAAATTGAAATAGCTGCGCTTCGGCTCAGAGGAGAAAAATGGAGCTTGAAGGACTATTATGTGATGGGACGACACCGCCGTAAAGATTCATCCAATTTTATGGCCACATGCAGCTGAGACATTAACTCTGTTATCCCATTCATTCAGCAGACATCACAGTGTGTGTGTGTGTGTGTGTGTGTGTGTGTGTGTGTGTGTGTGTGTGCGCGTGTATGTGTGTGTGCTGCCAGACTCTGATTTGCTTCTATAGATTGAATTATATCCAACCATGTCTCTAAATAAGTCACTATTAAACCACTTAATGTAGGATCCTGTCAGAGGGAGCATTTCATCATCTGAACCTTTGCTGTTCTGTTTATAGGCCAGATGGAGAACATTCTTCAGCACTGCATATAGTGTAGCTTTATTCCACCATTTTAATTCACTTAATTCAAAGTTACTTTTGAATAAGTCACTTGTCCCTTCTGACTATGAGCCAATTCCTGTAGACATTAGGAGGCTAGAAAGAAAAGAAGAGCTACTTTTAGCTGTGAAGCTAATAAGAGCTACTATTAGCTGTGAGGCTAGGAAGCTAGGAAGAGCTGTTATTAGCTGGCATTAGTTTGAAGTCACTGAAGCCGTGCTGAACATATACATTACACACCTTCTTTCACAACCACAGTATTATAACTTATACTCAGCCCTTTGCACAAGTTATGCTGCTAATAAGTCAAATGTTTACAATCACCCTAACTCATACTCTGTTAATCACTGCCCTGTGTCTTTTTATAAGTGCATTGTCTCCCAAGTGTTTTGTACTGTCTGTATAATTTGCAGTTTTGTATGGTCTACATCAGATTGCACATGCACACTTTATGTTCAGTCCCTTGTATTGTTCATGTAGCTCCATGGTCCTGGAAGAACGTCCTCTCAGAGAAACTCTTTCAGACCTCCACCTGTGATCCATCTCTCTCCAGAAATTTACTGTGTTTTATTGTCAACACAATGAAACAGAGTTTACAATCGGCCAAAGTCAGAATACTTTGGCCTGAAGTGATTTGTCTGTAAAGCCATATTTGTTTAGGTAAAGTGTTCACACTCCACAATGAGTTGCTCCACGGTTGTTGCATTCTCAGAGTGCAACTTAAAACGAGACAGGATGGAGGTACTGAAAGAAATTTTATTCTGAAATCCAGACTCTGTTCATGACAAACTTCAACAAACAAACTGAAGAGGAATCAGAAAGGCTGACTGTGAGCAGGTCTTTAACAGCTGTGCTCATTGTGTCTCAGGGAAATAAATTCATAAAGTGAAGCAGCACTGAATGAGTTTGACTCCTGTCCAAGGTGTAATAAAACACTGTCATCCAAACTGTTGACTCAGTGTCTTTTTTAATAGGTGTAGGCATTACTTTTTATAGTGAGACACCCTGCCAAGGCTGAACCATGTCATCCTGGTCCCATCATGCCAGATGTCCTTCATACAAAAAATCACAGCGGACTTCAGATTCCATTTTTCCAGTTTAATACACTGTCAATGTAAAGCATGGATCAGGTGGACACAAATAGAGGAGTGAGGGATCAGGCAGGCTCAGAGGTAGTTTAATCAGAAGCAGACACAGCTTATATACACGAGGAGACAATGAGACACAGGCGAAACACATAAGGGCAGGGAAAGAAATCACACAGACAGAACTCAGTCTTCAAAGTGACAAGTGACAAAAGAGACAGAAACTAAACTTAAAAATAACAGACACTAGACATTGTGTGGTCCTGATAGTTTAGACTCTAAATGTTAGAGTATAAATCACAGAAAACATCCATGTGGAAAAGTTCCAAACTCCAAAATTACAAAAACCTACAAATGTTTGTATTTGTTGAACCTGGCTGAATAAATGTGGCTTTAAAACGAACTTAAAGAATTTCACGGTGTCAGGGAATAAAAAAATAGTATTAACTAAAAGTTCAGTGTTATCTTTGCTTTAGGTGAACACATCTCTCAGACACAATCATTATGTGCTCTGTAAAATAGAATAATTTGAGTGGATTTAATTAGAGCACAATTAAAGTCTTCCACATCTAGCTTGTGAACTATGGGAAGAGTCTGAAGGGCCCACAGAGGGCCCTGAACATGCCTGATCCAATCAGCCTTCCACACACTCATTGTTACAATGATCAAAAAGCACATCAGTTGGACAGAAGGTCAGAGATGACGTCTCATTCAGCAATGACTTGTTTGACGTTGAGACAGCAGACTGATGTAATCCTCTAACTTCTGTTGCTGGTGCTATAATGTTGTGGTATGATCTTCTTCTATAGAGCCTCAATTCAAATGTACCTCTACTTTATAGCTACAGTTTTGACTAATTCAAAAACACAGACAGCCTTTGTAGTTGTCTTTCTGTTTAAAATTTTTTTTTTTTCTTGCCACCATTGCCTTCATGCTGCTCTTGGGGTTTCAGTCCAGGTTGTGTCAAACATTTCCAGTCAATTGACATTGTAGGAATAAAGGTGAATTGAATTAAATCTCAGCTGGGGAGGGGGGCTAGTCACCACTTAGAGGGTAGTAAGGTACATTTAAAACAGTTAAAGTGAGATGAATTCATGTTATTATGGAAATCATGCAATTATATTTGAAATGATTAAAATAGCATCCCTGTAAGTTTTGTGGTAGGACCTAGTGAGTAGCCTTACCCTATCACTCTGGACCGGCTGAAGGTTATATGATTATGCTGATGTTAGTTAACTGTGCATTTAACTTCTCCTTCCTCCTATTTTCATCTTTAGTGCTGATGATTCAACCACAGGTTTTTGCACCAGCTGAAGCTCAGCTCCAACTGTGAGTCATGCAAGACTGTCAATGTGAGACATAGTGGGAATTTTATTTCTGGATGCAGAGGAGACAAACTGCTGCCACTTCACAAGTCTGCCATTAATAAACACAAAGACCAGCCAAAGTATTGGACAAAGTGTTAGAAACCAGGGTCCATAGAAATGAATGCATATGCTGCTGCTGCAACTGTCATGTTCTCTGTCATGTCTTCTGTCTTGTTCTCGTCTTTTGTGTCTTGTCTTTTATCAGCCTGTTTAGTTCTGTCATGGTTTAGTTTCTTGTGTTTTTGTTGTATCTTAAGTTGCAGTTTTTCATGGTCATTGGTTCTATTTCCTGTTTTATTTTGTTAAGTCTTTGACTTCCTGTTTGTCATGTCTGTGTGTTCCCTTTTGATTAGATTATTGGTTTCACCTGTGTCTCGTTTCTTGATTTGCTTCACCTGTGTCTTGTCACTCTGTTCCTCGTGTGTGTATATATAGCCCTGCTCTTCCCTTTGTTCCTTGTCGTGTCATTCCCGTTTGTCGTTCCATGTTTCATGTTACTGGTTCCATGTTCCATACCATAGTTCCAAGCCAAGTCTATTTTGTTTTTTTTTGGATTCACCTGCCATGTCAGCAACGTTTTTGGTTATTGTGAGTTTTGTTTTTTGTTATTAAAAACACCTTTTTGCCAACTCCTGCCTGTGCGTCCTTTCAAGTCCTGCATCTGGGTCCAACATCCCTTCCCCGCTACCCTCTCTGTGACAGCAACAAATCGATGTTAACTGTATTTCTTCAGAACTGTGACCTTCTGCCCTCGCATGAAAACACAAGTTTGGCATGTAACATGTTACGGCTAGTAATGGGCAATCGAGGCTTTGTTGAAGCCTCGACACGTGATTCAAAAAAAAGTTCGTTACTCGAAGCTTCAATGACACAGTGCTCTATTAGGACATCTAGTGGACAATAAAATGTAGTGCAATGGAGACGTGTTGGTTCATGCTTGTATGAGACTTGATTTGCCATGCAGATTCCTATTCGACTACATTACATAGATATGTGGTTTAAAGTTTATTATAAGAAAATTATATAGGCTACATAACAATAAAATAAATAACAAAGTACAAATGGGACTCGAACCTTTGTTTCGCTGAAGAAAGACCGGCGACTTCACAGTGTACCACGAACCTCATCAGTGATCCACTGTTGTCGGTGGATCATTTTGATTACGTCAGGACACTCTATGAACCTTCGCTGATTTACACTAATGTTTATGTTTCAGCGCTTACATCAACTATTTTCATTTGCTCTTGGTATCATGGTTTCGTAGTGTTAGAGAATATTTGTACTGAATGCAACAGTGTCAAACCAAATCTTTCTTGACTCAATATTTGCTTCTAAGACTCATCTCATCTCTCCTGAAGAGCAGATAAACCAGTTACAGGGTTTCTGAATGAAGCAGTGAAATGGTTCATACGTCACAAAACACGTGATTTGTTCTTACTAACTATCTATGTAACTATATCTATCTATCAATCTAGTGTTGCCTAACTATGTCACTAATTGATCGATTTCTTTCTGAATCTTAGTTGGAGTTAGTTGCGTATTTTGTGGAGATCTATCTCCACGAAATACGCAAATGACTCCAACTACAGCAAGAGACCAACCTACTATGCAAAGAAACATTAAAATGAGCACCACTAAATAGGAATAAGATATCCGGGATATCCCTGAACACACTCGATCCCACCAGGTGATTCACATGACAAACCAAACCCCTAGGATGACTCGTTTGCCGTTGAAGCGCTCGAAGCACTTGAACTGCTTCGAACGTCACTCAAGTGCTTCAAACGTCACTAGTCACGTGACCGAACCACGCTTCGGCACAGTGGTTCGATACAATTGCTTCATGAGCTACGGCGCATGTGTCGGAGCCTCGGGTGTCGGAGGGCCATCACTAGTTACAGCACAACAGGCAGCTACATTTTCTGCAACTTGGCTCAATTTAAAGGTTAGTTCAATTTATTAGGGCCAAGACATTAACATACAAACTACATTATATTTACACAAACACTCATGCAATGAAACACAAGCGGCTTAGCATCCCTGGACAAATGAAATTAAAATCCACAGTGATCCAGATCACTGTGCAGCATCCAGACATGCATCAGACTTTCAGAAATTGACTGAAGATTTGATCAGCATAAAAGACAATACCATCTGGCTCGTCATTTTTTTCTCTTCCCCTTGGAGTAGGATTGTCATCCCATTATGCTGAAATAAATCTGGGCATTTTATGTTCAGGTCCTGTCTGCTCTGACACGAGTATACCAGTCAAAAGTAATTTAATATATGTCAAACTTATCACTACACCTCAAAAGGAGATATTGTTTCCTGTTTCTCTTTAACTTCTCTCCATTTATCAGCAGACAGTGTGAGCTACTTTACAGCTTCGCATTCATGAAGCCTGAGAGAAGCTCAATAAAATGCCAGTTTTCAATCTTTGATGACTGAAATGTCAACATCTCAGGAAATATGAAAGCAGCCCTTTTTCCACTCTTATCTACAGAGTTAGACTGGTTGGAGGGTTTTCACAGCCTTGTAATCCATGGACTGATCTGAGTGCTTCAGAATCCTTCAGACTGGAGCCATGAGGCTTCACCCGACAGCCAAACATGAGATGGAAAACATAATTAGAGTATTTCTGTTTGTCTTGATGGAACTGAATCTTTTTAGATATACATTGTTTAAGGAGACACAGAAATTCCATGGCAGCTGGTGACTGACAACTGAAAGTGCAAGAGACGTGTCGTTGCTAGGAAACGAGCTGAAACTTCACTGACTTAACATAACTAATGGTGCGTTCTATTTGTCCACCCAACTCGGTTTCTGAGTCGGTTTCCCGAGTTACGAGCCGGAAGTTGCAAATAGAACGTGCCCGAGGTCGGAAATACAAGTCGTCAACTCGGTGAGCTTCAGAGGACCCCGAGTTCAGATTCCAAGATGGCTACCACGAGCATCACATTGTGGTTTTCTACTATTTTAAGCACTTCAGTTGTCTTTGTTGTAACCAAATGTAGAAGTCGTACACACAGCAGTATACGGTTACCTAATAGGCATGTCGCTACAGCTAAATACCGCTTAATAAGTTATTTTGTAGCTTGTGCAGTTTAAATTGGCTAGAGACGCTCCATGTTGCTATGACAACAATGCCTAGTCTTGAGCAGAAAGCGGAGCAGTAGCCTGTCGTTAACGTTAATCATAACGGAATATTCAAATATCAAACTGTGAAATATGTTTGTGTAACATGTAATGAACATGTGAAATCCGCTGTGGTTGCACTGTAAACGAGATAAAAACTATAAATGTTACGAATCCATTTTTTCTCCGACCTGTTGTAAACAGAACGCAAAAACCCGCTTCAGCAGTTCACTGGCTGACAGTGGCATGTGACCTCTGAGGTCATCAGGTCATATAAAATGCACTGTCTTGGCCTTTGTTCCCCCTCTTCCGCTCTTCCTCTTGCTTCTTACCCTTCCTCAACTCCACACCTCCGCGTAGAGCCCCCCAGCTGCTCGGCTGCAGCTGGGTGCCAGGTAGTCTGCCAACAAAGAGCACTACTTCAGGCCTGTTCTCCCTACAGCAGCGAAGCGAAGTCCTGCTGAGGAATCTTCACCAGCTCTCCAGCCAACAAACAAAGGTTTGCAGGCTAAACTTCTAAACAAAAGGAGCCACGCGGCTAGTTAGCACCGACCTGCTAACAAGCAACATCAAAGGACTCGAGGAGCGGCCGGTTTCCCTCCAACGTCTGCCATCAGGACGCACAGCAAGGACTGCAACTTTTCCCAGTTTGGCTTTCCACCAGGAATTGCCAACTAAAGGAGCAACATACCAGAAATGGACTTTCCACCAACCGGTAGTATGACCTGGGCATAGTCATAGTTAAGCTAAGCATAAAACGTTTGATTTGATGTGATATTTGTTTGTATTGAGTTGTTTAGTTTAGTGAATTGATGTTATTTAGATTTTGCAACACACAGACTCAGGGTCTCTTGCATGCTAACTAACCACTCTTTTCTAACCTGGCACCTCATAAAACCCTTATCACATTTCACACATCTGCTGGCCAGCACATGGTCTGAGCAGCCCCATTGTTCCCTCGGCGGCCATCTTGACAAACCCACATTGTCGGCCATCTTGACACACCCACATTGTCGGCCATCTTGACACACCCACATTGTCGGCCATTTTGGAACGCCCACACCGGCGGCCATTTTGGAACGCCCACACCGGCGGCCATTTTGACAAACACTCACATACACACACACACACACACACACCTGTTTAGAGTACTGTTTAGTTAGATTGTATGTTTGATTTATTCTTGTAATAAATGTCCTTTAAACATACCAGTTGTCTGTTTAACTGTAACTTGTTTTCCGACACGGATGTGACGTCACTCCCAAGTTGCAAGTCGCGCTTACGAGGCAAATGGAACGCAGCATTAGATACTAAGATAAGAGTAGTACATTGATAAGTCTGTGTATATTTACAGTCATAAAAGTCATGGAACTGCATTCCTTAAGGACAAAAATGTAATCTGCAGATTTTTCATTGTAGTGAATTTAAAATATTTAGAAAAAAAAAATTCCTACACACATTCTCGAGACACAAGCCGAGGGTGTAAAACAGGATGCATTGGAACAGTTTGAAGCAGCTAGTATAAAAGGCCTCACCTCCAAGCCCTAGGCCATTATGCCTCCAGAAAATGGTGGATTGCTTTCTCCGAGTCAGAAAGCAAAGGAGTATGTTGGAGTATCCCAAGTATCCCAAGGATCCCAAGAATGTTTATAAGTGACCATGAAATGGAAAGTCAGTTTGGTGTGGCATCAGAAGTAATGACATCTTTTTTATTTAATCTGTTATTACTCTTTGCAGCAGGCTCTCAACAAAAAGGTCTAAAACAAACAGAAGAGCAGCTTCACCTGATGCAGAGAACGCTAGACGCTAACCTTCACCTACGATCAAGAACTCTGACTGAAAGAATGTCATACACGTATAGCAGTGGATAAAATGAGATTCTTCTGCAGCACGGTGGCTGGGCTCAGCCTTAGAGCTCAGACACCTGGAGTTCACACTGAAAGCTGCCAGGTCAGATGGATCATCTGGTGAAGATTCCTCCGGGGGACTTCCTTTTTGGCCAGCTAGGAGGAGACCCACTCCACTTGTATGAGAAGAACCCAGGATCCCTTTTAGGAAATAGAAAATGTTGCAGGGGAGGAATGATGGAATATCGAGCTTAGCGTGCTGACACTGTGACCAGACGTCAGCAAGGAGCGTGACAATGGAGGCAATGTATAGAGGGACTCAATAGTTGCAGCTTCAGAACTATTTCACTCTTAATGTACAAAACCAAATCTGTGGTTCAAAAGAGGCTAAAACTAAGAACAAGTCCACTGCATAGTGTTAACAACATATATATTAATGAAAGTTTCAGTGTAGACAGTAATCCTGACCATATCTTAAAGCTGCAGTAATAAAACCTAATGATTGAGGCTTATAATAAATGCCATTGTGCTGTTTGTCTTAGCAGTGAGTCTGGCAGTATAGCAGCTTTATTCACACACAAACACACACTTCCCCCACAATCCCAACTGAGTCCTAAAATCTTCTGATACTAATGCAGCTCAATAAACAAATATCTGCTTTACTGTTTATCCATCTGCCTTCTTCTCCTTTTCTGAAAACTGAGAGAGCAGCTGTATTTCATCACACTGGTGACAACAGGCTGAAAGAATCAAATGGTGCAGTTTCAATTAAATGGAGTCTAATATATGCAGCTTATACGGGTAAGAGAATCCATGCAGCCTGCAGAAAAAATATCTACAGAATATTTAGTTATTACAGACTTCTTCTTCAGGTATCTTTTGGTTTGAGCAGTGATCAACACAGAAAATGACCAGTCCTGTGATGGATGACCAAATGTTTTTTGTTTTTGTTTTTTAAAAAAAAAAAAAGTTTACTTAAGTTTAAATAGAGCAAACATGACACATATGTTTCCTCCAGGTGTTATAGCTGCTATTATTACACCCGAGAGAGAAATGGGAGGTGATGCAGAAGTGTAAACATGAGGCGATTCTTCAGTCAGAACTCATTTCACAGTGACGTAGTAACAACGGTTGGTTCATTTATAGTAATGGTCAGACTCTCATGGAGTTCACATTTGATCTGCCTCTTCCTTCTGATGGAGCCGGGGACGTACCGTGGGACTTTATGTGTAGCTGGTGTCACATGTGATTATTGTTCCTTTGTGGAAACACATATGTATTTATACACATATGTACATATTTTTTTTGTAATTTAGATCTGAAAATTTTTTAAAGTGTAAGTTTACAGTGCGATCATTGGTTGGTGTTCTCAGTCTTACCACATTTATCCCATTTATTCGCTCCCTCTCCGAATCATTCACTTTGTTTTTTTTTTCTTTTTATGCTCCTTGCTTTCTCTTTCATCATTCATTCATTCTCTACCTCTTCCACTCTTTCCTTTCTGTCATTCACCTTGTTGCCTCCCTCCCTATCCACTTCTCCTCTGTCACTCCCCTTCTAGCTCGCTCGCTGACTGGTTCACTCACTCATTGATAGTGGAGTGGATGTGAGCAGCATGCCGAGCAGCTAATCATTATTCCACCAGCAAACGGCAGGAGTCAGGGAGGAGTGTCAGTTCACCTCCAGCACTCTCTCTCTCTCCTGTGAGAACAGTAAGAGTCCTACACAGCTGATCTTCTGCTGCCTTTTTTTCTAACATGATCCTACAAAATAATGTTGTGGAATCAATGTCAACCAAAGTCAATGCCAAGCTGTTGCTGTACTTAATGGGGCATGCTAACATTAGCCGTTTGTGCTTTCAGATTTGGAAAGCCACGTAAATAAAACACCATCTTTTTTCACAATACACAGTCAATGTAAAAAAAAAACAATACAAAAAAAAATGTTCTACTTTTCTGGTGATTTTCTCTGGAGTAAAAGTTAAAAGACAAGAAACTCAAAGCAAACGTCCCAGTTGTTCCTGAGCAGTGACTGGCGATGAGAGTCATTCAGAGGACATTTGTTCCTCGTGGGTTTGACGACAGAAAACAAACCTGAAGCATCAAAGATGGAAACTGCTGCAGGAAAAGGAAGAGTTTGTCAAGTTTGAGCTGACAGTGAAAACAGACATTTAGATCATACAATGAAATTCTTACTTTGCAATTTAAAAAAAAAAAATAATAATAAATTAGTATTCATCGCCCTGTGCTACATATCCAGTCAGAGGAACTAATGGGGAAATAACGGCTTGTTATTGTTGTAACTGTCTGACTCTTGTTGTCCTTGGTTTCATGTTTCTGTAGCGTCTCCCTGACAGCAGCAGGGTGTGTCCTGTCCTTGGTGATGCTGTGGGCAAAGGTCAAAGAGGGTGAGTGGAGCTGATGCTAAAGACAGCTAATTACCTGTGAGGACATCCACCTGTCCAAGTAGCCACACCCATCAAGTCTTTGGAACTTTAATCCTCAATCTAAGTTCAACAGGTGAGTTCTAGGAAAGTTCTCTGCATTCAGTTGTCAGGATGACTATATGAAGAAAGTTTGTGGCACTCAAGACTGATCATGTGGCCTCTCTCCATGTTCTATATCTGAAGACGGATGAACACTGTGTCCCAACTTTGAAGCTCAGTGTGGCATCTCGGTCTGTCTCCAGTTTGACATGACTCCTCTTAACTCCCAGCTAATTCAAAAATGACCACAGAGATGAAGTGTGAGTGGAGCCGAGGCTGTAGACATGTTTATTTCTGCTGTGAATGTTTGGACATGGAGGTCTATGGCTAGTGAACTGCTTTGGGAGCCTCTAGTGGAGATTAGAGGAGCTGCAGTCTTATATTGCTAGTCTACATGTTGAGTGTGATCACGTTAAAGGTTTGTCTGCAATGTTAGTAATGTAAGGGTGTCTATGTTTTTTGTTGTTGTTTTTAATGTAATTCCAGCAGTCATAAGCTGTTCATCATATTTATTGAATCATCTTCATTTTAAATGCATTAGTTTCTTCTTCAGCTCAGAGACTGCAGAATAAATCAGTTCTTACCAGGTAACTTCTGTCCTGCTGTGGCCTCTGTCCCTTCATTTTGCTTCATCATCTGCTCACTATGTGACTCCTACTGATCTCACTTTAAAACAACGACACTCTGTTTGCCATCAGTCATTTACTGCTTGTGGTTCCTTTTTTCCTAACTTTCTATCAGACTCAGCTCTACTCTTTCCTCCTCTTGACTGCCGTCTGCCCAGGGATCAAACATGTCTGTGCACTATACAAACAATTGGGGTTAAATATAAACTAGCATGGCTGCTGCTGTGGCTGAAACGTTCCCAGAAGATGTCATGGTTGAGCTCCTCTCACAAAGTGTCTGAAATCAGTCATGGAAAAGTATAATCAACACAAGAAAACAGAAAACAGCCATCAAATGGTGAGACATGTGAAGGCAGAGCTGTGTTAGCTGGGTTATCATTTCTCCCTCAGTCTCAGCAAAAACATCCAACATGTTTAGTTTGTCAGTATTGTGCAGCAGCAGTGGTTCATCTTAATCCACAGAAGATGTCGGTGGCAGCAAGAGTTAGTCTGCATGTTTGGTCACGTATTAAACCTGTGCCAGCAAAAAAAAACAACAAAAAAAACATCTAAATGTCTACGTCTAACATCCAGACTGTAAAATAAAAACTTAAAAGCCTTCAGACAGCATTTTGTTCAGATCAATAAAAACATCTTTTTTGGGGGTAGCTAGTGATTTTGTTGTCAGACCAATAAAGACTTTTCTCCTTTTATAAACCAAGCCTCATACCTCACTTATCTGAACTTGTCTTCATCCAGTATGTAACGCTAAGTAAAACGCATTTAACTGAATAATCAGTCGATTATTAGATCATTTGAATAAAAATAATCATTTGAATATGATATCCATCCTCAGGTTAGAACCCAGAACCTTCATGCTGTGATGCTAACCGCTGTTAAAGGTTGCTAACACCCACTTAGGGCAGAATGTTACTGGACATGTGGTTTGGTTTTAGTGGTCAATATGAGGAGAACCCCACTGATGCAGAGCAGCACTGACATACTCATTGTTAGCATCTATACTAGCATCGCCAGTAGTATTGCCAATAGAATCTCAGTTAGCATTGCCTGTAGTGTTACCCATAGTTTGGCCGGTAGCGTGACCATTAGCATCAACATTAGCATTACCAGCATCACCTTAGCAGCATCGTAAGTAGCATTTCCATTATCCTCTGCTTTTGAGTCTCTCAGACTCCACTGACGCTAATAAAACCACTTCATTTTCTTCTTTTCAGTTACTGCTCGTATGACTCCTCTCTGCAGAATAAACATAGAAACGAGTGTCTGGTTCTCAGGTTAAGGACTTTTCTCCCTTTTGACATTTTGGTAAACATTGAGTAAACATTGCAACACATCATCATATTTTATGAAACACAGTGCAGCACTAAACTAAACACATCTACTGGTGTATGGAGCAAAAAAGCCTGAGCTCCCAGCAGCTGCAGAAAAAACATCTTTTTTGACATGAAACATTTTAAATGTCTGCTGCACCTTTGCTTTTATCCAGCTCTTCTCTGTCGTCACACATTTTAAATCCACTCAGTTTTCATCTATCCTCATTGCAGAAAGAAAAAAAAAATAAAAATGACATATTTAAAAAATAATAATAATAATAAAACAAACCAGGGATTTAAGTGACAGATCCTACAAATCAAGATTTATAGGTCTTTTTTTATTTTAACCGCCATAGAAGTGTTACTGGTTGCTGTGAATTATCAGTGTAAACGGAATATGTGGAGATCAGACTTTTTATTGGATAAAAGGGTTGATGAGCTGCTCTGCCTCACAAAGTCAATGAAATATAATAATGAAAAGACTGAGACTGAAGAAGAGAGGTGAGACTGAATTAAAGGAGGGAGACGGAGGGGTATGAAAATACATTCAGCAGCAGAGAGAGGAGAGGGAGAGGGGCGAGAGAGGAAGGAGGGGGGTTGGAGTAGGGGGGTCGAGAGAGAGAGAGAGAGAGAGAGAGATGAATGCAGTCCAGCCTCTGCATCGCGGAGCAGCAGCAGCCAGTCAGTCCGACACCGAAGGACACCGAGAGAGGCGTCACAGCAACAGCGACTTCACAGCAGCTGCAGCACAGAGAAAGGATTCTACCAAAGAGGAATAAAAGAGGAGGCTCTTTCTGTCTCTGTGTTCCTTATCGGATAAAGAGAACAAACAGCAGAGGAGGGGGAGGAGGAGGACAAGGAGGTGGTGTTGCAGGTCTCTGTTAATTTCTCCTCTCGCACCGTCGGCCTAAGGAGCCTCACAGCTGATGGTGTCATTGCGACAGAGCTCGGAGAAGAAGCTGTGAGTGGATCTGGAGTAAACCTGGGATTTCTCATCACCAGGAGTTGCTTCCCGCTCTTGTGTCTGTTGCATCTTCTTCTTTTCTTTTTCTTCTCCTCCGGTGCAGACGTCTGTGCCAGCGGTCGAGGGACTACAGCTGTGCTCTGCTCTCCATCATCCCTCTCTTTCTGTCTCTCTTCTTTCTCTCCTGCCTTCAGCCGGCTTTACCATAACTGTGCCGGGACTAGGAATGCTGGTCTCTTTGGCTGGCTCCCCCTCAGAGATGGGAAAGCAGATGGGTGAGTGTGTTGTGTGGTGGGGAAGTGTTGCAGGTAGGGGTGGGTGGGGTGTGGGTGGGGTGTGGGGTGTGGGGTGTGGGGTGTGTGTGTGTGGGGGGGGCTTTTTCTACTCTCTTCTGCTTTCATCACATTTGTATTTCCTCTCTTCCTCTCTGTGGTCGTAACACGTTCATTTCTATCCATCATCCGGCCTTGCAGCCTTCGGTCAGCCGCCATCGCCAGCCATCGTTGCCGGATGACCGTCCATCAGACGTCTCACTCACCTCATCTCCAGTCCCTCACCTTTCATGCTTCACGTCACCCCCTCCCCCCACCCCATTTCAATCTTCTTCCTCCTCCCATCACTCATTTGCATCATAACGTACAAACCACACATACATACAGTCACATTTATTAATGTGCCATAACCTGGAAGTCATCAATGCCCCACCGCCTGAAGCAGAGAGGCACCGGGCTTGACATAAAATCGACAGTTGGAGGTTGAACCCCAATAATCCCTCCATCCTTCCCTTCATCCATCATTCCCCTGGCTGCTCATCGTCTCCAATGCACACCAGCAAAGGCACAAACACAGAAACCACCCGTCAACGCTGCCTCCTCACCCATCATCCTCTCTTCATCTCATAACAGTAAAACACACAGAACAGGGACATGAATACACACACATAGAAATACATGGAGTTGTTGAGTGCACATCCTCACACACAACAGCAGTCATGATACAAGTCAGCTTGATGTTAACAACTGAACACACACACGCAGCAGGAAGTAGATTCAGTCACATGATAAATTATTCATCGCATGAAAAAAGCTTGCATCCTAAAACGTCCCATGTGGTCCAATTTGCAGGCGAAATGTTTATTAATTGTTTGGTTGAGTTGGAAACAGACGGCTGATTGTTAATTAACCTTTCATGGGCTCATGTTTCCATGTCTGCTTCTTTAACCACTGAGTCCCGGGGAAGGGACACTGAGTCAATAAATAAACACATAAATAAATAATCTGTGACCTGTCAGAACTGAACTTGAGTTCAGGGTAAATGTTTGGAATACCTCTAGGTATCACTGTCAAACTTTTGTGTTGTCCACTGCAGCGAAGCTTATGATTCTCTCTATGAGGGAAACTGTTCTGTTATAGCAGTTTAATCCAAAAAACAATTAAAAGACATAATTACAGAACAAGAGAATAAATTAACGCTGTCCACTTAGGAACCAAACTTGTTACCTAGGTTACGTAACATGTTTCAAAAAAGCTATTTTGACGCACGAGTCTTAACTCAAAACATTTTCTGCAACTTGAACACTCAGACTTCATCAGAAAATCTTGACATGTGATGTAACTGTAAACAGTCTTGAGTTGAGGTGATTTTGTCAGGAATATAGATATTTAAAAATGGCAAAATGGTAAAAAGATTAAATGACAAGTAAAATATATTTAGGTGTGCCGGCTGTTGGGAAGGCATGAAGTCCAAATCCTAATGTCAGCTGTGACTTTTCAGGAAGCTCTTTTAGTTTTTCTCTGGTTTTTGGTAACAAAATAAGACCTACTAAAGTAAAGCAAACATTTGAGACAAGTGAAGTTCAGTGTAAAGACAGCTAGCATTTGATAACTGAAACAGAACTACTGTATGAAGTGATGAAGTTAGCTGATATAAGATTAGCATTAGCTGTTTCCTAGCCCAGCAAAGTCAGGAAGCAGTTCCTCTTTAGTACTTCACACCAGACTAATATTACTTGGGGTGATAATTGCAGAGATTGCTTGTGATCTTAATTTTGGACAAAATGCCTGTGTCTGTAATTTGTGAAGTAAAGATGACCCTGATGTGTAGATGTGTACGTGTAAAATGAATCCAGTGTAAAGTGACATCTCTGTCATTTGTGGTGTGTTGTTATTTAGTCTGGGAAGGTTCTCAGTCATCCAGGTCACAGTAGAGACCAAGGACCATCTGGACTGGGGGAGATATTTGCTCACTCGTTCAAGCAGCTGCAGTTGTTCTTGATGCAGCATGTTTTTTGGATATTCAAAGAGTTTTGTTTGCAATGTTTTCTGTCTGTCCATGCTTGAATTATGAAGTCTGTGTCAGCAGTTATTAATCAAAGTTTGGTTTTCCTTCTGACATTCCACTTCCATTCACTGAAAAAAAAAAAACATCTCTAAAGCATGTGAAATGTAAAGGATGATGAGATGGGTGACATGCATGGCAGCATTCACATGTTCATCACATCACTAAGGTAGTTTATGAGTTCTGCCACAAGAAACACATGTGGTCTCATACTCTGAATGGATGCATAGTGCTTTAATAAACACCTGGCCATGATTGTCTTAAATGGAGGAACAATATGCTGACTGAAATGTGTGCGCTGGAAACAAGTTAAGCATGTAGACTGAAAGTGTACAAGTGGACTGAGCTGTACATTTTTGTATATTTAACCTAACTACAACTGACATTCTCTGCAAAGAAGCAGAATCTAAATTTATTTTAAAGGCAAATTGAAGCTCTTTAAAAATGTTCTCAGTTGGTTTAGATAAACTTCTATCTTCACTACACTGGTGTCTACATGTCCTGTGAAAGCTGTGATCTTAAGTGCTTCTAACGACACCATTTCACTTACAACCTCTCTGGTGCTGTGTCGCCACTAAACTGTGTTGTGGAACGGGCTAATTCAGTGTGGAGACAGCAGGCATTTACAAGAAAACAGCCAGGACTAAAAACAGCGATCTGAGCGGCTTCTCAAGGACGGCACCAGAGAACGAGCTTGTTAACTGCTCTCACTTTGTATTTGGGCGCCGCTGAATGACGTATCTGTGTGTGAAAGCGTTAACAATATGTCACTGTCATTCAGCCAGGATTTAAAAGCATTGATGGCTTTTAATTGAGGCAACGATTCAGTTGTACGTCAGTCTTGCAGCAGCGTGTGGCACATAGCCTTTCTGAGATGAAGCATGTTATTAATGAGAATCAGAGCAATCAGATGGGAGCCTGGTGGGTGGAAAGACAATCAGATTGGGGCTGTGTGAGTGTTTCTAGCTTTAATGTGTGCATGTTTCATTGTGGAGAGCGTTAGCCTGCTGCTGTCAGCGATGCTTAATGAAGTCAAGCGACGAGAGGCTGCAGGTGTGTATGTGTTCAGTTCCAGCCTGCACATAAAACGCATGTGTGTGTTGTTTTATCTATTTATGAGTGTGTATCCAGTGATAGACCGCAGACAGCGCTCCACGGTCAGTTTGCAGCAAACTACACACACATCTGCAGCATAACCATGACTCAACTGACAAAAATGTGTAACCCAGAGGCAGCACTGTGTTTTTTCACCTCTGCCACAGACTGAACTGAAGATAGGATCGATTATTTGGTCATTCACATACACCTCAATCAAGGGGAATGATTCAAATAATCAATTCTTTTCAGGGTCATTAATTGGCCTACAGAAAATGTAATGATTGAAATTGTCCACAAGCTGTCGTTAATGTAAAAGACGCTGTTTCACATCGACTCAACAGTCTGGACTTTCCAATCAATTTCCCTCCAACTGATTGTCCTCCACGTTTTGGAAGTAAGAGCTACGTTCACAATTACCCCTAGCCCTGTTCAGAAGTAACATCACTAAATAGTGAATATGTTCATTGTCTCCTTGCTTTTTTATGATGTGTCTAACATTGTCAGTTTAAGCAAAATTTAAACTGAGTAGTGTCTGTGTCCAGGGGATCTCTAAATACACTGAATATTTCTAACAGTACTTATTGTTTTGACTTTTTAGGATTCAGAATCAGAATCAGCTTTAATGGCTAAGTATGTACACATACAAGGAATCTGACTCCAGCAACTGTTCTCTCTAGTACAGAAGCAACTTAAATAAGTGAAATAACAATAAAATAAAATAAGATAAAATAAAATAAATCTCAATTTACACATAAAATATAGGATACTATACAAACCAAACCAGGGTTATTGCACAGTGATATACAGTAGTGCAGAGTCATTGATTATTGTTCATGTGGGTGGGCTCGCACTCTGTGACTGCTCAGAGTTCATCAGAGTGACAGCTCGGTGGAAGAAACTGTCCTTGTGGCGGGTGGTTTTGGCGTACAGTGCTCTGTAGCGCCGGCCTGAGGGGAGGAGTCTGAACAGTTTGTGACCAGGGTGTGAGGGGTCTGTGGAGATTTTCCTGGCCCGAGCGGGTTTAGCTCCAGGTGGTTCTGACTGCACCAGAGGACCAGCTGTTCCACTTCCCTTCTGTAAGCAGACTCGTCTCCGTCCCGGATGAGTCCAATGACGGTGGTGTCGTCTGCAAACTTCAGGAGTTTCACAGAAGGGTCCCTTGAGGTGCAGTCAGTGGTGTAAAGGGAGAAGAGAAGTGGGGAGAGAACGCATCCTTGGGGGGCGCCAGTGCTGAGGGACCGGGTGCTGGATGTGAAGTTACCCAGTTTCACCTGCTGCCTCATGTCAGTCAGGAAACTGGTAATCCACTGACAGGTGGAGGGGGCCACGGTGAGCTGGGACAGTTTTTGATGGAGGAGCTCCGGGACAATAGTGTTGAATGCAGAGCTGAAGTCCACAAATAGGACCCATGCGTAAGTCCCTGCAGAGTCTAGATAGGTAACCCTAACCCTAAAACTGAGGTGGATGTGAAACTATGAGCCCAACAGATTTCTCTGTCTGTACCCGGCTGGCCTTAAGCAGATGGGTTCCTCCATATGAGCTGGTTCTGGTTCTGGTTCTGCTCAAGGTTTCTTCCTGTTTAAAGGGAGTTTTTCCTGCCACTGTCGCCTTCAGGCTGCTCTGGGGGTTTCAGGCCGGGTCTTGTAAAGCGTCTTGAGACGATTTGTATTGTTATTGACACTATATAAATAAAACTGAATTGAACTGAATTGAACAGATCCAGTTATCCCAGGTACAATGATTCACTGTAACCATGGTCAGTAGTAAGGGAAACTGTCAGTGAAACAAAATAAACAAAAATAAAAGAACCACAGAAATGTGCATCAACCACAGAGAGACACAAAACAAATATTAAGAGACACAAACCAAACTCAGACACAAAACAACCAGTCAGTCCAGAAAGTCATTCTAATAACTGACTGAACACAGCAACACACAGAATTAGTACATAGACACACAATCAAACAACCACACAGACAGTCAGCATGTAGACGTCTCAATGATGAGCTCCTAGATTCTTCATCATACTTGAAGCAGTTTTAGACCCAGAGTGCAAGGCTACAGATATAAAGCCATGTGCACTACTGGAGCTTTGCTATCACCAAGTTCGTTAGATAGCTTCATGTTTTAATCCAAAGATCTCCTGGAAACACACACATCTGAGAAACAAAGTTCGAGAGAAAGATACTGAGGAGAGGACGGCAGTGGAAGGACACCATGAAGACAGACTGAATCCTGACGTCAGAGCTTCTGTCTCAGTGTGACTTTCAGTTTATTAACCTACATGATGCCAGTAGCCATTCATCACCCCTCACCCCTGCCTCCTCGCCTCGTCCACAGAGGAGCATTCATCATGTCTTATACGCCAGATGACATCAGTTAGAAACTCCATCACCGCTGCGTCAGGAGCCATTCACAGGACAGATATGGCCGCTGTCGGTGGCTGAGAATGAGCCGCGATGTTTGTGCTGGGGGAGGGAGGGAGAGTTGTCAGGCCTTTTATGTTGTAATTAAAATGTGTGAGGGCAGTATTTTTATGGCATGAATGAGTGTGAGATGATTGGTGATGCAGTGGAGATGAAATACTGGTCTTTAATTGGAGATGTCATTCAAACTGGATGGATGAAGGGACATGAAGGAAACAATGAAAGCATAGCTGGCACAAAGAGATCTTTAACAGAATAAATACATGTAGCTCACTTTAAGGTGTGTTCAAGAAAAGTGGTGATTTTAAAATACTGTGATTTATTAAGAGTAGATTTTGAAGCCTTTACCAAACCTTATTTCCCATCAGCCCTTGATATTCAGGGGCTAAACATCTGCTCCTCCATTCACAAATGCTGACCAAGCGTTGGGTTGTCATGTCCATCCCTCTGACCAGAGCAGATTAGGCCAAGTTTTATTCACTGCCATCGGAGGCTGATCATGAGGAGAGCTGGGCATCACACCACAAAATACTGAGCTTCAGTCCTATCTCAAGGACCAGAGCGACACATGAGACTTAAATCAGCCACGCTCTTCTTGTATGGGAGGAGTCTCAGTTTTGCTGAAGGTGCACTCTCCTTGTCTGTTACATTGCCTTGTTACACTAATATCAGAAGCAGCCGCCATATTATTCCACTGTCAATGGATCTCGACATGTGTACCGTCTTTAGTCCTGCCAGATCCTTAACACAGAAGGTTGACCTGGTGCCATCTCGTTATGTCATGAAGGTCCAGGTTGACAGAACTACGTGGACTATTTATTGGTTAATTTGTTACTGGTTTGCTCCACCTATGACCAAATTGGGCTGTATTTGGCCACTGAACTAAAATGATTTCTTCATCTTTGCTACGCACATAAATTTATTTCTAAAATGTATCAACTGTTGTTGAATAAGGTCCCAAAACCAGGTTTGCACAAGACTAGAATGAAATGGGAGTCAGATGTTACAACTGATGAACATTTTGGATGGATTTATGTCAAAACTGTTTGTCAACTACTATCAATGCCTAGTATTGACTGATTAACTATAATTTTCTACATCAATTATACCTTACCCCAGAATAATTACATTCATTGAAATCTGACCTGTAAGAAATGTGTTTCAGATGTGATGCTGATGTTGGTTCCTTTCTGCATTGTGCCTGGCTGAGTATGATAGTTAGGCCTTTCTGGCATGATATCTGCTCCACTTTAACCAGGACCACAGGAATTAATGTCCCAGTGGAAACGGAACTTTGTTTATTGGGGAACTTAACAAGTCCTCTAAACAGTGCACAACTCAGGTTCATGGAAGTTGCTCTAAGTGAGGACAAGAACTACATTGTGGTGTTATGGAAGTCTGGTTACATTTGGCTTATTGAAAGGTGGTCTTTTGAGATGAATAGGTGCATCCCCCTGGAAATAAATAAATCACTTATTGTCTCAGAAAACAATATAGCAACTTCCTGAAAAACTGGTAGCCTTATTTAGATCATATTGGTACATGTCTTACACCAACTACTTAATATGTTGACCTTGCACAGTGACGCTTTTTTTTTTAATGGGGATAGAATCTTAAAGGGTAAAAAGGTTTATCCTCCATGCCTTGCTATTTGTTAGGTCTCTATACGGTTGGTATATTGATATGCATATATAACACTGAAAATAAAATATTGTTTTTAAAAAAAAGAATCGCCAGAGAAGCTTCAGAAGTTTTCTTTGTGAAAAGCAGTTGTCTGATTGTCTACACGCCCAAAGCAGCATTTGAAATCCCCAGTTGTTTGCTGCAGCTGTCATGTAGCACAGCACACGCTATAGGTGAGGTTATGCAATAAGTTACTCTGCAGCAGTAAAACAGCATATTTACTTGTCTGCGCTGTGTGAGTCATCTCCCTGTAATGGAAATGTAAAAAAAAAAAAAAGAAAAGAAAAGAAGAAAACACAGTTGTAGTAGCAGACATAATCATCTGGCTCTCCGTCCTCTCTGTTCAGCTATTAATGATCATTTCAGTGCAGGTTACATTTCTGAGCAGTTTGTACTCTGATATAATGAAGCACAGTAAATACAGTCATTTCAAACATTGTGACGACCATGGTCAGCTGAAATTGTTCTGTAATTATTACTCTAGTTTCTCTAGTGGGCGTCCATCTCTCTCTCTCTCTCAGAACACATTATTCACTTGCAATCACACCTCTTATACACACTAAATTAAATGTAAACCCTCAATCTCTGCAGTGCATTCACGCTTTGTGTCCACTAAACAAACAAAACAGGATGTTTTGAGAGCAGTAAAGGAGGTTTATGATCCAGTTCAGACGACTTTTTTGTTTGTGTCTGCTGTAAATCAGGGTAAGTCAGGGAAATCGTTTTTTTGTTTTTTTTTTATCTTAATTTTCAAAACAACTCCCTTTTGTTTTCATACTGGTGTATTATTATTATTATTATTATTATTTATTATTATTTGGAGTCATCGAAATTCGCCAGCTTGTCACGAAAACTCCTGAAACATTGCAGAAAGATTCATTCGCCTGTGAACTTGATCCATATATACATTATGTTAAATTAAAATCAGGTTGAAAAGTTATGGATCAATTATATATGTTACTACTACTGTCACTACATGCAGTGTCCAAATGGACGCTCATGGGAAATCATTTTATCAAAAGACGTATCTTCACATACACGACCATGATAGCTGAGAACTGAGGGCTAAGCTTGAGAGAGTTTAACGGTAATAAATCTAAATTTGATTAGATTGAAATGACTTTCCATCACCTCTTCCTGACTCTGAAGAATTTTCTGTTGACCGAGAGGAAACCAGTTGGTGAATTACATTTGAAAAGGTTTTATTTATTTTATTTCACTGTTTAAGCCTATTGTAAACAGATCCATCACTTTGTGCATTGCACTATTTGGAAATAATGAGCATCAGCATCACACCTCAAATACTAAACCTGCGTAGAATGAAGATGTACTCCATATCTCCTTGTCTTATAATAGTTTTCATTACTGGGAGCTGTGAGAAAATCATTATTTAAGTTTAAAACATCACAACCTCAAAAAATTACAAACAAACATCTTAATTTGAAGTGGATTTAAAAATGTCTTGTCTTTTTGTTGCAGATATCTTCAGGTGACTCTCAGTCTGCTGTTGACAGACATCATCATTACCCAGAATGCCACAGGTGTGAGGCTTGGAGGGTGATTCCACTGACCAATACTCACCAGGTGTCGGCTGACTCTTGACCACTCAACGTATCTTCCTCAGCGGAGCCATAGCGACCGCATCCATTCAGAGGCTCAGCACTTCCCAGCTGCTGCACTGAGCTAGACACTGACGAGGGAAAAGGATTGTGTGTAATTTAATGGACCAGTTTCAATGATGTGATGCAGAATATCTGTCAGAAACCTCAAGCCTCGACATAGTGGATGTAATTTGAGACAAAACCAGTGCTTTATTGCGATGTCGACTCTGAGGAGGTGACAAGGGGCTTATCCTACCATGCAGCCACAAAAACCCAAGGAAGCCTTCCAGACACAACTCCCATAGCCGAAACAAAATGCAGGATCAGTGAGCTAAGTGCTACCAGGTTATCATCGTCCCCTGCACTTCCTATTTTCTTCTTTAATCTTTGTATTCTGCATAATCATCTCTTTAATTAATGGCGATGGCAGCGTGAAATCTTCCTCACCACCCTGAACCCACCACCACCGCCCACCCCCTCCCCAGCCCCACTCCTCACACTCTTCCCTTTTTTCCGCTGCCACCAGAGACACCTGGAACCAATTAGCAACAGTAGATCTAAATGGGGAATTAGACACAGGAAGAGCAGGAGTGATTAGATACAAACACAAAGAGAGAGCGAGAAGAAAGGGACTGGAAACAAAACGAGACAGGGGGGAGAAGCCAGTGGGGGGGAGGGGGGCAGAGGACAGGGCGGTGGGTCTGAGAGGATATGATCAGGGCAGCAGCACCCTACCCTACCTAGGTAGAGTCGAGTCTTGACTGACAGGGGCTCCAGGACTCATTGTCATTCTCTCCACTGGGTGGGCGATCAAGGCAAGAAGGAAACAGAGAGAGAGAGAGAGAGAGAGAGAGAGAGAGAGAGTCGTGGCTGACTTCCTCAATCAGGGCCAATTAAAAGAATTTGATTATATGCCTTAATCTTGGCAGTCAGGTGGAAAAGCAGACGGAAGGAGAAAGAGGAGGCAGAGCAGGTGCCACCGATACACACCATTATCTCTGTCCATCTCTAATTGAGTTTGTTTGGGTTTTTCTTTTTCCCATCGAGTTTCATTATTTTTTAAGAGGTGCTCCTGGACAGACAAAAACAGAACAGAACCCTTTTAGGGACTAGAATAGTCATACTTTCCTTTCTCTAGTCAAAAGCAAACACACTTTGTTTTGTGATTTACTCAAGCGGAGTCAGAGGAGCCCCCTTCCTTCCTCCTTCCAGATTCACAGTCCCAGTATCTTGGAGTGTCTCTGCAGCTTCAACAATCTACACATCACGAATGAGATAAAAGCAAAAGAGGGACTGATAGACAGAGGAAAACCAAATCTGTGGAGGACAGAACAGAGACTTTATTTCCTTCTTCAGTGTCAGACACTCCTGCCAACTCTCCCCAAAGTTACTCTTCCTCTTTTAAAATTCCTCCTCTCCCTGGGTGCCTTTGCCCAGCTCCCCTCCTTGTGGATTGTAGGCTGTACCATCGTGGACTTCAGCAAGATTAAACTGGCCTCCATCACCCAAGGAAATCCTTTAGTGGCTCCTGGTGTCGTCTTCTTCATTCTGTGAGTACCCCCTGTCTTACTTGTTTCTTTTTCCTGCAGGTTGACTTTAAGGCCCTGCAGTGTTGGGCTTTTGTTATCTGTGGTCACAGGCTGCGCTTTTCATCAGTTTATTCCTCCTGACTTTACAGACTGGACTTCCCTTGAAAACTGTATGTCACAGGTGTCAAACTGATCCGTGAAAGGGCCGCTGTCGCTGCAGGTTTTCATTCCAACTATGCACCAGCACACCTGACTTGGCTCAATCATTCAACTGAACTGCCTTCACCTAGTCATTTTAGGCATCCTCTTGCTTGATTGGAACAAAAACTTGCCAGCCACACCCACTGCATAGGTGCTGCATGGTTGGAATGAAAACCTGCAGCTACATGGCCCTTTCATGGATCAGTTTGACACCCCTGCTGTATATAGGTCATGTAAACTGAACTACAGGACTGCAGGCAACAGAATGTTGTTGTTGTTGTGGTGGGGGGAATCAGTTTGGCATCTAGTGACTTTAGAGGCCAGGTCAACACCTTGTGCTGTCCTTCATGTTTTCTTTTTAGTTAGTGTTTTTGTGTGTGACCACAAGTGAACACTAGAGAACCGAAGCCAAAATACAAGACAAGTGCCTGGCCAAACAAAAATCACCTGGATTTAACTGAGCAAATAGGTAGGAGCCTCCTATTGGATCATTTCTGATAAGATCTGATAAGACAACTATAGATAAGATCGATTTGAATCATTATGATAATAACCCTAAACCTAACCCATTCTTTTAAACCCTGAACAAAACTAGGGAAGCTATGATCTGCAAACAAGTTGTTGCAACAACTGAAACAAGTTGTATATGTGTTCTTTTCTTTATTTAATTAGGTTTGTATTACACAGACAATAAGTAGTCCTTATAGTACTGTATTGGGTTAGGGTTAAAAAATAAATAAAAATTCCCATTTCAAACCAATCTTTACTTGAAAGATATGACATCAAATCCTAAAATGACTGGATTGACAGGATTAGTTGACACGTGGTGGAGGAAGTACTGAGGATATTATGTCCACCGATTCCCCTCGACACCTTCCAGCCAAAATGTTTGTGGAGGAAATGAAATGGGACCACTGACTAATAAGATGAAGGGTTTTAAGGAAATACAGAGCAATGTATTAGAGAGAATTTGGTTCAAAAACAGAGTCAGATCTGAGCACACAGGCCTGATGCACATCTTTTCAGATCCAGCCTAATTTATGATAATAATGCTTCTTCAGGTTTAAACATCAAAAGTTATATTTGTGTACACAGCTACTGGTTTGGTGTGTTGTTTTTAGCTGTGTCTCAGTCATTACATTGTCTCTGGGTGGCTTTCTGTAATTATTCCAAGGAGGAGACAATATATTTAAATAACCTCCACTGCCCCTGGAGACAGAAATCCAGTCCCACTAGGGATTAAAGTGTTTCATCCTGTTTGCCTCTCTTTACTCCTCTGTCCCCCTTTCTTTCCAGCCTTCCTCCTCCTCCTCCTCTTTACCATTTCTTCTCCATGCTTTCCTTCTCTGTTGAATCTCTTCTGCCTTCCCCTTCCTCCTCTTCCTCCTCCCCCTCTCCTCGGCGTGTGGTGGAGTGCGTCATCGTGGGCGTTCGGTCAGGGATTCTGTCTTTCTTTTTATTTATGTTTTTGAACGTGTGATTATAGTACGAGCCTCGGAAGTAATGTTCCTGTGTGGGCAGATAGAATCAATAAGGCTTTATTCAGCTGCTGGGTCCATGGATGTGTGTGTTTCTGTGAGCGAATGTGCAATTTGAATTTTGATATGAAATAATTTGAGAGGGCAGCGTGTTGAGCTCCGTCATGACTTGATTGGCTGCTTATGAAGGACTGAGAATTTCTTCTGCAGAGATACATCCACTTATTCTTATCAATGTTGTGTTGCTTCATTCAGGAGTTTGACACTGAGTCCCTCTGTGATATTAAAAGTCCCAGAGCTGGTCTCCTGTGTCTTCCTAAAGTCTGTCCTTGTCTTCCTTGTCTTCTCCTAGAGTTGGTCTCCTGTGTCTCTCTAAAGTCTGTCCTTGTCTTCTCCTAGAGTTGGTCTCCTGTGTCTTCCTAAAGTCTGTCCTTGTCTTCCTTGTCTTCTCCTAGAGTTGGTCTCCTGTGTCTTCCTAAAGTCTGTCCTTGTCTTCCTTGTCTTCTCCTAGAGTTGGTCTCCTGTGTCTTCCTAAAGTCTGTCCTTGTCTTCCTTGTCTTCTCCTAGAGTGGACTGGATTCAGTCCAATAAATCTTCCAGTCAAAGTTAATGTAGTGTGGAGAGGGTAGCTGGTACCTTGTGTTCTCTCTGCTCATCCAACGCTGCCATAAACTCCCTAACCCTCTCTGGAAGATGTTTCTCCTTGACGCTGTCTCCAGGAAACGTTCAGTGTTTGTTGTTGTTGTTTGGCTGCAGCCTTTGACTGATGGATGATGATCAGCTACTACCACCTCACCACACATCCACAGACACTAGATACTGACTAACAGAGGACTACCTTCATTTGCAAAGGACACATGGTTACACACTTTTTTACCTTATAGACTTGTTTTTCTAACTCGTCTTATTTTAGAATCTGAACACAAGCTCAGGATGGATCACATCCAGTTTTGAGTTTTTGGAGTTTTTCTTTAGCAGGTAAACATAGACAAAAATAGTTTGGGATCATTGTTATAGCATAGCATAACAATACAAATCCTCTCAAGACGCTTTACAAAATCTGGCCTGAAACCTCCAGAGGAGCCTGAAGGTGACGGTTGCAAGAAAACTCCCTTTAAAACAGAATCTGTGTCTGTGAAGGATCCAGGTCATCCTATATATTTGGGCTAGAAGACGTTTTCTTCAAGTGTTCAGTGGCCTGTCTTCTCTTCGCTTATCTAAATGAGTGGTGGGGAGTTTAGGTTTTTATCAGCTGAAGGTCACATGTCACCCTGATGCCCACCTAGACCTTGGGCTTAGACCTGGAGGAATTTGTTCAGCTATTAAAACCAAAAACAAACAATCAGTCTGAAGCCTTTTCATTAAAGTATTTTGTGCTAGTTTTCTAAGTCCGGTTCAAATGAAAGGCTTAATTCTTGTGTTGGCAGCTCTCCTTAAGTCACCTGGTTCCAGTCACTCATCCACATATTGATTTAAAAACTGTGTAGGAATATACTTAAATTATGTCTTAAATCTGGTTGAAATGGGGGCATTCCTCTAACGCTTCCAGGCCGTTAAACACACAGTCATGGAGCGACTTTAAACTGGGCCACATCCATCCTGGCTCTATTTAAATGCCGCAATCAGCTGTGCCTCCTAAAGAGCCACTGTCTGGGGACATTATTACCTGCATTAAGATAGGGCGGAGGGAGATAATGACAATGGAGCCTCTATCATTTTTCCTCCTCTCCTCACGTGCACCGATGGAGGGAGCTCAGCGGATCAAGGGTTTAAAGGGGTCAAACCTCTCCATCACTGTCTGGACTATATGCTGCGTTGCCTTGATAACTGAGGGAGACATGTTGATATCCTAAAGGAAATTCAACTCATTTTAACGTCTGACGTTGAGGTGGACGTCTTTGACACTGTACAGACAGCAGATTAGCTGCAGGGAGAGTTCACCTTTAAATTAACCTCGAAAAACAAACATCAAGAACCAAAAGCAAGATTTTATTCCACTTTTCCAGTTTGTTCTGTGTTGGGTAAAACTAAATCAGATTTCCTTTCATTTTCTTATAGTTTTCACTGCAAAGGCTGAGCTGCTGCAACAGTAACCTGGATAAATGAGACAAGGAGAATCAAAGTGCTACTTAGAGACCGTTGTCCAGCAGAAAGCTCTTTGCTGTTTTTTGATGATAATAATAACCTCGATCATTTATGAACCTTTTCTGACTTCAAGTTTGATGTATTTAAGCCGTGTATTTAGTAGTTGTCCCCATCATGGAGGTTATTTTTTCATGACATTTTAGCTCTTTCATCTGCCTTGTATCCAGTTTTCTTTCCTTTCTTATCTGCCTTTAAGATATATTAAACACCTATATAGACAGATATATTCACTTTGAACTCATTTCAGTTATTGGAAATGTTGTTTTTATGCCATGGCACCTGTAAAAATGACCCCAAGCATTACTATATTTTACAGTTTGTGTGACCAACTCAGACAAATCAGACAAAGCAGCTGTGTGAATCCTTTTGCCTGTCTGTTAAAAACAAAGCTGGGAACAGTGTAGCCATTGTGTCTTAGAACTTGTGTTAAAAACAAATGCTACCTGTTGGCACATCACAACTCACACTCTAAAATTTTAGAAAACATTGTTAAATTTGTTTTATTGTTTGTAGGCGTAATCTTAAGAAAAAACTTCTAACAGTTAATATTTAATTATTAACCTGACACAGTTTTGCCAATGGGTAACCTGTAGTCTCCTGTGGAACCAGCTCCCAGTTTGGGTTCAGGAAGCAGACACTCTCTCTATTTTTAAGGTCAGGCTTAAGACTTTCCTTTTTGATCAAGCTTATAGTTAGGGCTGGACTAAACCATCCCTTAGTTATGCTGCTATAGGCCTAGGCTGCTGGGGGACAATGCACCAAACACATGTTCTCCTTCTTTCTTCTCTCTCCTCTCTCGTGTCCTCCACTTTCTTTTCTCTGGCACAGAGCTCCTGTCCTCTAAATTCCTATCTGCTACTAGTCATGACATTCTGTGCTATTACTATGTAGAATGTTTACTGCTGCTCTCCCTTCTTCCGAGTATCTCTGGCCTGGAGTTGAGTGTTTCCTGTGGAGCTCCATACTACATCTGTTGTCGTGGTCTCATCATTCTGCCCAGTCTCCATGGAATCCTGCTGTTATCCACTCCTACCTGAATGAACAATTCTCCAACCTGCCGATGATTCCTCTTACATTTTCAAACTGTCATGTAACTTCATTAGTTTGAATCATAGCATCCAACTTGTATGCTTTAGTCAGATATGTGTATTTATGACAGATATATGTTTATCTTGCTGTTCTCTTTGTCTGTACCCGGCTGGCCTTAGGCAGATGGGTCCCTCCATATGAGCTGGTTCTGGTTCTGGTTCTGCTCCAGGTTTCTTCCTGTTAAAGGGAGTTTTTCCTGCCTCCGTCTCCTTCAGGCTTGCTCTGGGGATTTCAGGCCGGGTCTTGTAAAGCGTCTTGAGACGATCTGTATTGTTATTGACGCTATATAAATAAAACTGAATTGAATTGAATTGAATAGTCTGTACATCCAAACAAAGGCTATTCATCCTCCCGCTTGTGAATTGCTTTGATGTTGTTAAAATGACAGCAGTTTTTAAAAGGTCATCTTCAGAGAGATCAAATTCAAAATTAATTGTAATTTAACTTTCACCAAGAAAATGTAACGTCACAGTTCTTGGGCAGTTGTGTCAGCAATACAGCCCAGCTCGAATTATTCATCTAGATCCATATAAATGTGAAGGGGCTGTTTGTTGACTTATGCTGGAAGAAGATGGATGCTGACTGATTGATCAGTGGAGATGAAGCAGTGAAGGTGCAGGAAGATGCAATGAATCCTTCCATGGTTGGTGATGAACTGTGGTGTCCTACAGGTTAAATTCATGGTTCTTGCCAAGGTTTTCCTTTAAGACATAAGACATTGTTTATTTATATGGGAAAATTTCCTTGTCACAGTAGCACGGAATTTGGCAAAAAATATGTACAAAAACGATCACAAATTTGACAGGAAAATTACAAAAGCACTGTGATGGTTGTGTTCCTGTGGTTCATGTGTTCACATTTAGAGTTTCGTTTGTTTCTTGTCTTCCTGTTTCCTGTTTTATTTTGTTAAGTTTTTGATTTCCTGTGGTTTTTCGCTGTGTTTCTGTGTTGATTGTATGTATGTATGTATATATATATAAGATAAGATAAGAAGAACCTTTATTCGTCCCGCAATGGGGAAATTGCAGTTCACAACAGCTTACAGAGCAAATAGCAAAATAGCAAAAAAGCCAGAGATAAATAATATATAAGTGGTGGAAATATTGCACAGATTGAGTTATAATATTGCACGGGATTGTAGGAAATGTTATTACACTTATGGTGTAGTACTATTGCACATGTAATGTAGTCATATTGCACATATTATCAAGAATGTTCATTGTGAAGCCTAACAGCAGCACGAAGGAAAGACCTTCTGTATCTTTCCTTCACACATCGAGGGTGAAGAATTCTATCACTAAAGCTGCTCCTCAGTCCCGTCAGGTCTCCATACAGGGGGTGGGACTCATTGTTCAGCATGGATGACAGTTTAGCCAGAACTCTCCTGTCACCCACCTCCCCCACTGAGTCCAAGGGGCAGCCCAGGACAGAGCTGGACTTCCTGATGATCTTATCCAGCTTCTTCCTGTCCCTCTCTGTGATGCCACTGTTCCAGCAGACCACTCCATACAGGATGGCTGATGTCACTACAGAGTCATAGAAGGTCTTTAGGAGTGCCCCTTTCACTCCAAAAGACCTCAGTCTCCTCAGAAGGTAGAGCCTGCTCTGTCCCTTCCTGTAGAGTGCGTTGGTGTGGTGAGTCCAGTCCAGTTTGGTGTTGAGGTGAACACCCAGGTACTTATAAGAGTCCACTTGCTCAATGTCCATTCCCTGGATGTTCACTGGTGAGGGGAGGGCAGAACGGCGTCTACGGAAATCCACCACCCCCGCGTTGATCCGGAGGTGGTTTCGTTGACACCATTCCACAAAGTTCCCCGTCAGTCCTCTGTACTCTGCATCGTCGTCACCTCTGATGAGGCCAACAATCGCAGAGTCGTCCGAGAACTTCTGCAGTACACAGCTGTCGGTGTTGTGTCTGAAGTCTGCTGTGTAGAGGCTGAAAAGAAAGGGAGCCAGAACAGTCCCCTGGGGGGCACCCGTGCTGCTGGTGAGCAGGTCAGACACACAGTTCCAGAGCGAAGATGTCCCAGTACCAGTCTCTCCAGTGTCTTCATCAGGTGGGATGTTAGAGCCACCGGTCTGTAGCTGCTGAGGTCTTTAGGGTGCGATGTTTTAGGCACCGGTACCACGCAGGAGGTCTTCCAAATCTGTGGTACCACTCTCAGCTCAAGGCTCAGGTTGAAGACATGCTCCATAACTCCACACAGTTCATCTGCGCAGGACTTAAGGAGCCTGGAGCTGATACCGTCCGGTCCAGCTCCTTTCTTCGCTTTTATCTTCCTGAGCTCTTTTCTCACCTGATCTGCTGTGAAGGACAAGGGTCCTTCACAGCATATATATATATATATATATATATATATTATGACATGCCATTCAGGAAATTAATCTTTGAATATATTGAATGAAACTCTGAATATATGGAATGAACCTTTGAATATATTGAATGAAAGTTTGAATATATTGAATGAACTTTGAATATATTGAATGAACTTTGAATATATTGAATGAAAGTTTGAATATATTGAATGAACTTTTGAATATACTCCCAAAGGGATCAATAAAGTTGTCTATCTATCTATCTATCTATCTATCTATCTATCTATCTATCTATCTAGTTGACAACAATAGTGCACATAGCAAATCCTCACACACCCTAATGACCCATGACCACTAACAACACACACACTGAACTGCCTGGATGTTGTTCAGTGGAGTGTCGCAGTTCTTTACTACAACACATGAATGATCTTGTGGCTGTGCTGCATCCTGAGGATGGATGTGTGCTGGGTGTTTGGGCTCCGAGCTGAACTTTGTCATGTTCTCTGTGTGTGTTTTGTCAGAATGAATTTGTGTTTCTGCCAGTTCCTCAGAGGAGCAGCACACCTGCAGCAGAACACCTGAAACTGATTCAGACTCTGATTAGAGGACGTCAACACTCCTGACACAGTCTCGCTCAGATGGACACTACCACCTGGAAACTCTGCAGTAGCACACTAGATGTCCTATTAGGTGGAGGTCTGGGGCTTTACTGGGTAAACTTTTGCCACAAAACGTTTGGTTAACTTGTCAGTGTTTGCTAAAAAAATTTTCAATGAAACTTCAGTTTCACATGGCTGGACTGCCCCAGTTGCTTTCAGTGCTTGGGACTGTTAATGCGTGAATGTGTGTGAGCGAATGAGTAGATGTGACAGTATAGTGCTTTATAAAAATAAAAAAGAAGTTTTGGTAGTTCTGGTAGTGGACAATAAAAGTTAGAATGTGTCTGTTTAAATTAGCTTTTTTTAGTGCATTTTATTCCTTGCTGTAACTGGTGAAGCACATACTTGAGTTTTGTTTTGGGTTCATAATTGTCCATGAACTCTGAATGACAGTGTTGACATACAGTACTATTGCCTTAGTATAAGTCTAAGTAAGAGATTATAAAGGCAGAAAACTCTCTGAGCACTGGTTGTGGGTTCATCTCCAGCATTTCTTCACATGGATACATTTATGTGGAGGTTAGTGTTCTATACTCATGGATGCATTTTGTCCTTTTGAATCCAGTGGTCCCCTGAAGAGAGGTTCACTGTGGCAGTACAATAGGTCACAAATACTGTAGTGAGTACTGAGCTTACTGAGCTGCAGTTCCCTAACTTTCTAATAAAAAAAAACTGCACATTAATTGACTCATTTTTGCAGCTTTTAAAATAATTGATTATTTAGAAAGAGAATTAATTTGTCCCTCCATTTCATTCAGCTGGAAATGTGACAACAAATAATGGCAGTTTATTTTGTCGTGAGGGTTAGGGTTAGATGACTGAATGACCGTTGAATGTATATTTATTGCTTGTATTGCAGTTCTCTTCAATAAATAGTAGGTAAGTATTCGAATAATAAATATATATTCAAATATAATTTTAATGAGCCCCAAATCCTAAAAGCCTAGTTGAGTTAATGTTGATTGCAGTTTAATGTGATTACCTCGTTAGGAAGGGAAACCAATATACCAATTAGTTTCAGCACATTATTCCACTTTCTTCCATTTAAAGAGATGTTTTAATGCATTCTGACAGCTCATCATATTCTGCATTAAGACATTATCAGCAGCTGCAACGAGAAAAGAGAAGATAGAGAGGAAAAAATATTCAGTCTCTCACCCACACATCTGAGATCAGCAAGAAGCTGGAGAGACAATATTACTGATCTCTGTTCCTGGTTGAGGTGGAAGTGGTCCTGCAGTGCAAAGACTGGCTTTGTTTCTGCTCCACATTAGGAAGATAAACATGAACATGCTGCTGCTTCTTAGCCTGACTTTCATTCAGTTTTTGCTATGACTGTGTTGACTCAGAGTGAGAGTCTTTTCTCTTCTGGCACATTGAGGCATCTGTAGTTTGGTCTGTTTTGCTATTCCCAGCATGCTTTGCTGAGCTGGTGGCCAGCGGCTTCAATCATTTATGGCTGTCCAGTAATTTCACTCATTGTGGGGGAAAGGCTTTTTGGTTGAGAGGTTGCAGGTGTTCCACTTACACTTAATTTAAACTCTTGAAAACACTCAATTACCTTTTCGCAGTCCTGTTCAGTCCCATATTTATTTAGGCCTTGGTTTACAGAGTTCATTAGATAAATAACTCAGCTAGGTAAAGGTAGAAATCCAGATGTTCTGGTATCTTCCTGATGAAAACATTGATGACACAAGGTTCCAGAAACATGGTGGCAGAAAGTCTTCAAAACTGAAATATCCTCTTTGATGCCGAACCAACAGAATATCTAAATCACAAATGAGTCATCAGCCTGAGAGCTTCTCTGAATGTGCTTCTCAATGTTTTTCAGCGCATTAAAGGTGTTTTAATATGATTTTCAAAGCCAGAAGAACGCAGTTCATTAATTCAGGATTGGTGGTCTGAAAGCAGCATAATAGTGTGTAATTAGCCCAATCAGGTAGATTGTTGCTAGGCTTCTAAAGAAGCCTGTGGTGTGTGTTTGCTGTGTGTTTGCTGTGTTGTTAATGAGCAGAGCTGTTGTTGGCCCTCAGCTACTGGTAAATTGGAAATCAGGTGCTCAAAGTTAATCGAGTGTATTCAGGGACAGGTTGCTTTTGTTTGTGTGCGGTCTTCTCTGTGTTAGTGAAGTGAAAATAAGCAGACAACAGTTGGGGTCTGGATTCTATCTATGAGGCTAGAGTCATCAAACACAGCTATCACTGGTTTTATAAAAATGAAAAACAAGCTGGACAAGTGAAACAACCCAACAAATCCAGATATCCGATTTTTCTTAAAGGCCTTTAGCATGAGTTTGCACTAAGAACAGCCTATAAGTCAAATATTTTTGTAATACAACTTTAAAGGGGTTGAAGACTTCCAAAGTCTAGTGTTAACTGTAATGTCAGATTAAATATTCAAAACTCTAAATAAATAAACCTAGTTTGTAGACCTTGTTATATAAGTCACTGACAGTTTTGTACAATATTAACAGTTTACTACAAAATGCACAAAGTGACATAAATGTGGCAGCTGAGTGAACAAGTTCTTCGCCAAACCTTGTGGTATTGTTTTTAGCATTAGCTTTAGAAACTAATGGATTTTGTTACATGCTAATACCTGTCCAGGACGGACCCCGCCTCTCATCCAATGACAGCTGGGATAGGCTCTAGCCCCCCTGCAACCCTCCAGAGGACAAGCGGTTACAGAAAATGAATGAATGAACGAAGATGACCAATAGCAGCCGACTTCACCAGAGTTTGGGGTCAAAATGGACGAGTCTGGTCTTTTTACTTAAGGAAATGGCATTAGTGCAGTGTCTTTTATACAAATGTTGATATCATCTGCGTAACAGAGTTCACAATCTTTTTATAGTTGATAGTTATTTTGATACGAGTTCAGTACATTTCTGAAAAAACATACTGAACTTTATTTCTTTACTTTGAAGGTATGTACAAACTAATTTATTATTAGTTATTTATTTTTGAGGCAGAAGCATTGCTGCTGTAATCTCAGGGTAAATAATGGAGCCATTTATCCCACAAAAGGATAAATGATCTTATCTGAGATTACAATGCTTCATACACAATTACCTCCAGATTTATTTGACTCTTTTCACTTAAAGCATATGTAATGAGACTTGCTCTACTGGTGACTGAGGGCCATCTTAAGCATTGTGTATTCATGGGGGTCTCCTTTATCAAAACTGAAAAGTCGGTCTCTCAACACGTGACCTGTACACCGGTGCATACATTTGTGGGCTATGTACTGGGGTCGGGGCCATGATGAGTGGGGGAGCAAGAGACACCTGAGGCAGGTGGGTTGCTAAGGAGTCCTGAGGTGCTGGATGCAGCTGCTGTGTATTAGGTGCCAGGGCCAGCTGAAATGGGGGAAACACTGGGGGCAGCTGGGGATAAGGAGGCACTGGGGCCACTGATGAAGAAAGTGCTTGTTGTGGGGGAGACGCTGGGTGGAGGGAATGTGCTGGGGGCACCTGCATCGGAAGAATCACTTGCTGTGGGGGGAGGGGCACCTGCAGTGCAGACTTGCAGCTTGCTTTGGCGGGAGGTTGGACGTGTAATCATCCTGTTGGTGTGCTGGTAATAGACACGCATGAGCCTGTTTGTCAGTCTGGAAGCTGAAGTCCAACAGCACCTTGGCCCTGTTGTTCTCAGCCACCTTCTGTGGTGCGGCCCATTGGGACCCGGGTACTTCTATTCCATACTGGGTACAGATGTTCCTGTACACTATTCCAGCCACTTGGTTGTGTCTCTCCATGTACGCTGACCTGGCTAGCATCTTACACCCTGTTATTATATGCTGGACTGTCTCAGGGGCATCTTTGCATAGTCTGCACCTTGGATCTGATCTACTCTTGTAGATCTTGGCCTCTATGGCTCTTGTATCTAGGGCCTGTTCTTGTGCTGCCATGATCAGTGCCTCTGTGCTGTCTCTGAGTCCAGCCTTTTCTAGCCATTGGTAGGTCTTCTCCATATCAGCCACTTCTTCAATTTAGTCCTCGGCCTCCCTCTTTCCGCTTAGTGTATAGTCTCAGGGTGCTGGATTTGGGGTGAAACCCTCCGTCCATGGTGAGGAGCTTTCTTGTCTTCATGTCTGTGGCTTCTATCTCCTCCTTTGGCCAGCTTATGATCCCAGTAGGGTATCTGATGACTGGTATTGCGTACATGTTGATGGCTTGGATATTGTTCCTGCCATTTAGCTGACTTTTCAGGACCTACCTCACTCTCTGGAGGTATTTGGTTGTGGTCGATGTCCTTGTGGCTTCCTCATGATTTCCGTTAGCCTGTGGGTAAGGGTTATCTTTTAGCTGTCTTGGATATCACCTATGTTGACCTCTGGTAGGTCGACCCCTTCAGTTCTGATCATCTTTCCTCTCTTTGAGACCATCCGGCCACACTTGTCCAATCCGAATGACATCCCTATGTCGTTGCTGTAGATCCTGGTGGTGTGGATCAGTGAGTCGATTTCTCGCTCATTCCTGGCGTACAGATTGATGTCATCTATAGGGAAGTCTACACTACTAAATTGTCTCGTTGGGGCACCACCTCCTGTTATCGTAGGAAGAACACGGTTTAAATCAGTTTATCAGTCTCGGTTAAATAATGTGCATATCTGAAGGATGAATCCTTTACTACAAATTTTACCAGTCATTCTCTGCCGTAAACAACACCACAAACAACTTCTTAAGTGTGAATGAATATTTATTTAATAAAGTGACAACTATGAATAAATGAGGGACTAATAGAATATATGCATGGATAATCAAATAAAACAAATATGTTAAGGTATGGAATTATTAATTTCTGGAGCGATGGTGAGAGATGGAGATGTTTTAAGGTTAATCTAAAAGGAATGATACCTAATCTAATCAATCTTCTCTAAAAGATATTAGTAGGGAATCAAAAAGTAGTATACATCGCACACTGGAGAGTATTTTGCCGACTTTATTTAGCGTGAACAATGCGTTTCGCAATTTGCTTCATCAGAACCTGATGAAGCAAATTGCGAAACGCAAATTGCGAAACGCAAATTGCGAAACGCGTTGTTCACGCTAAATAAAGTCGGCAAAATACTCTCCAGTGTGCGATGTATACTACTTTTTGATTTTATAATAGTTATACTGCACATCATCAGCACCTGGAGGAAGAAGGGCTGTGCACAGGGACTTTGTACCTTGAAGATATTAGAAGGGAGTTTCAAAGGAGTGACACCAACTCTTTGTCTTAAGCGGTAGGAACGATTCAGCCTACTTTTCCGTAGAGTCTTCTCGGCGTCGATGATGGCGAAGCGTCGGTGTGACGAGTTGGTGACGGTAACGGCACAGCTGATGCGGGCCTCTCTTGGACCGGTAGATAGGACTCGTTGCTTGGTTTGCAACTCCAACACGTTCGCTTGAGAGCGTTGTAGGTGTTCAGTCAAAGGCAGTAGACGACACTTGGCAATGTCTTTGTGTTTGAAGAAAGAATCCGGCTCGTCACGTCTTCTTGATATCGTTGCTATGGCAACAGCTTCTTGGTTTCTTGATCCGTCGAAGAGATTGGGTCTTTCTCTGATATCCCAGCTGTCTACGCTGGCTAACTTATGAACGATGATGGTTAGTACTTCGGTTCGTAGAGTATAAAAATTAATAAAGCTAGAAAACTATTTACGTCACTATAAAAATCGTACGTCAGGGAAAAACATCTGACAAGAAACAAACAGAGCTTGAAATATTCAAGTTGTTCTTAAACAAGTTACTAAGTTTAAACGTAAATACGTAAACGGAAAATGGAAATGAAAACTAGAATGTACTAGAAAGTTAAAGTACAAAAGAAACGTGTACAAGAAAAGTAAAGTAAAGTGCTGAAGAGAGCGTCTCTCTGGTTTTATCAGTTAATTATTCAGGGCGTGTTTAGGTCGGGTTTCCAAACTCTTCGCGCGGAAAGTGAAGAGAACGCCCACTCCTTTGTCTTGAGACGTCTTATTGCCTGATCTTCTTAACCTATTTTATATTATTAAATGTAACCATTCCATCACTCATCATGGCTCGTTAGCAATGTTTCCGTATGCGACAACACTCAACATTACAACATAACAAGATGACGTATATGAACGGCGAAATCAAACTAATTCAAAAGCATCAATTAATTAATAAACTCATGTTCTCTTTACAGTGACAATTTGCTAATACTAAAGATTGTGTTTCTAAAATAACAATTCCCGTAGTGATGATTTCACAATAGCTACTAGTATAAGAACATATCTAAAGTTCTACATTCTTTAACTTCAATAATGATTAAAAGAGAGGGAAAAATACTTTTAAAAGATAACCACTTGATGGCAATGTTGGTACTTCTTTTCTGTGACCAATTATATTAATTTGGGCTAACTTTATCGTACAAGGATCAAAATAGTCTCATTGTGATCGTTAGCACTTCCTGAACAACAATATATAACTTACCAGGTTATTGCAATTTCGATAGTCATATTATTAAAGATAGGCTCTTTTTAGAGACGAGAAATACAGACGAGAGTCTGGTTCTGGGAGATCGGTTATTTACGACCCCTTATCAGTTCCACTTCCTTGGTCACTCTTGGAGAGGGGAGCAAGAAGGTGTTTGGTATATTTGCATGTGTGTGTCTCTGAAAAGGAAGGATTAGTACATCAAAAGCTTAAAACATAATAAAAATAACATTCAGTCTTCTAGACTTTATCCCATGGAATGAAAGTCATTTAATTCAGTCTTTGTAGTTCCTGAAATCGCATTAATGTTCTTTCGATTCAGAACTAATTAGTCCAGAAACCAGAGTGGGAAAATTCCACAGAAGTGTAAATCTGTCTATTTTGGCTTAGGTGATGTCCTCAGCATTAGGGAGTTCCGTTAGCGTGGGTCTGTCCAGCATCTGGACATGGCACATTTATAGCTATGGGTGTAAAAGGTTGATCTGTTAGGAGAGTTTGAATGGAAAACAACTCCGTAAATTTACATTCCAAAGAGGGGGAGAATTGAGAGGACCTGAGGTTCCTACACATCCATGTAGAGCAGGTGGATGATTGTTGCTCCACTCTTTGTGATGATCTGGCTGAGGGGGTTCAGACCTATGCAGAACAGCAGTGGTGATAGTGCATCCACTTGGTATATGCCTCGTTTGGTGTTGACTTGGGCAATTGGCTTTGAGTTGGCCTCTAGGGTTGTCTTCCACATTCCCATGGAGTTCTGGATGAAGGCCCTTAGGTTCCTGTTGATCTTATACAGTTCCAGACGCTTCTTCTTTAGCTCTCAACGGAGGCGGTCGCATCTCTCTCTCTCTCCTCTCCCTTATCTTTCCTGCTTTGCTTCTTACGTCTCGTTCTGTCTTGTCTCAAACTTGAAGAGCCTCTTTCTGCACTGCTCTCTAAATTCTAAATGATGGAATTGGTCAACTGGTCTCTCAACGCAATTGACAGAATCTTCTCGGGCCTTGGTCAAGGCCGCTGCTGGAAAAAAACACCCCATGAGATAGCTGCTGTGAGACGCTCTGTCCTATCCCTGCTCCCTTCCTTCACGGACACCTGTGATGGTTGACTTCATCTGGGACCCAATCAGGGACGTCTCCAAGGGAACCTGCTGTGTTATCGCGATGACATCCTGTGAACAGAGGCACTGACTGGGAGGCTAGACAAAGCAACTCTCCAGGCTTATGTACACATACCACAAGGACACTCACTCACATGCACATATGCACTTCATCTCCCTAGCCCCAACCCCACGCCTTCGCAGCTTTTACCCATCCAGTCCAGGCGGGGTCCGATGACGCGGATAGCTGCCTGTCTGAGCTGGAATACCTTCACCTTACTTTTCCCCCTCCCCGGTGCAAAGTCGTAAGCTTTCTTGAAGTCAATCCAGGCGATGCACAGGTTGGTCTGTCTGCTCTTACAGTCTTGGGCGACTGCTCTATCGACCAGTAGCTGGTGCTTGGCTCCTCTGGTGTTGCTACCAATTCCTTTCTGAGCCCCGCTCATGTATTGAGCTACATACTTACTCACCGCAATTATGCCTGACAGGGCCTTCCATGTTGTGGAGAGACAGGTTATTGGCCGGTAGTTGGATGGGATAGGCCCCTTCTGGGGGTCCTTCAGGATTAGGACTGTCCTGCCCTGGGTTAGCCACTCTGGGTGGGACCCATCCCTTAACAGCTGGTTCATCTGTGCTGCTAGGCGTTCATGGAGTGCTGTTAGCTTCTTCAGCCAGTAGGCATGGATCATATCCAGCTCTTCATCTTTGACACTCTTTCTTGGATGTCTGCCATTGAGATGGCTACTGGTTCTTGTACTGGGAGGTTGCTGTGGTCTGCTCTTAGGTTCACTAGCCACTGGGCATCTGGGTTGTGTGATGCCTCTTTTTCCCATATACCCTTCCAGTATTCTTCCACCTCAGCTCTTGGTGCGTCTGACCGGTTGTTATTTCCTCCCTGCCACTGAGAATACACCTTGGGTGGTTCAGTGGAGAACTGCTTGTTTATTCATATATTATTATATTATTATTATTATTATTATTTATATATACCAAGTTATCACTGGTTTTATAAACATGAAATATATATATAGCTTCTACAGTGGCATATCAGTCAAAATATGAGAAGAGAGTCTTTCAACCTTTTATTTTCTTCTCAGATCAGACTTGATGACTTCTTTGCTAAGTATAAAGTAGTATGCTCTGATGGATAAAGGACAAAGGCCTAGCAGAGCTCAGCTGAGGTTTTGTATTACCTCAGGTGAAGCCTGTGTGGTTGATGAGTGTTAGTCCCGCCTATCTGGGCCTGGGCAGGTGGGAGTATTTTCTACAGCATCCTAGTTTTCCAAGTTTTCTAGTTCTCTAGTACATCTTCCCGCTTCTACCAGCTGATCGTGCCAGTCACAGGAGGAATTTCCATCAAATGTCCAGAGCATCTCAACTAGCCCGTTTAGACTTGAAGGAGCCACTCTACTTCAAACTCTCTCTAGATGCCCCTCACCCCATCTCTAAAGCTGAGCCCAGACACCCTGCAGAGAACCCTTCCTTCAGCCATTTGCTTTTACCTCTAGATTTATTTGACTTAAAAGCCCCCTCTGTGTCCCATCAACCTTGACCAAGTAAAGTCAAGTGAACTCAATAATTGTCCCTGTGTTTCCAGAGTACGTACCCTGGACCAATGTAATTCACATGCACCTCACCTTATCCTTTTATGCTGGTGGATATAAAAAGGTCATCCCTTTATCTTTCTCCACCTACATTATGCTGAAGACACACGAGAACCCTAGAGTACCACATGATGGTTTGCCCACACATTTCATTGACAAGGCTAATACACGGGGCTAAAGGTTCAACCCGTGGTACAGTTGGGTGGATGACACCTGGCTGCTGTAATGGCCAATTAGAGCTGACATAGTGTGGGGGAGTCAGACATGTGGAGGAGGTTAGTATCATGGAAGAGGAGGAAGTGAGCGTATCACTGAGCAGCAGAAAATGTGCTTTGATCCATCCAGCGCTTCCCATCAACATTTATTCTTCCCATCAAAATGGACAGATATATGGGAAGAAAACGAATGCGTAGATTTTGGGTCACAAACGAGTATTATTTTGATTCATTTGACCATAAAATAATAACCATTATTCCCACCATTTTTTCTCATGATATAACATTTTAACATAACTCACGTCCAGCCGACAGACTTGTCTTTCACAATCAAATCTTTAATTTTCAGATTCAGTTGTCTTGTAGCCACGTGGGGACCAGTCAGGTTTCAGCTTCTTGTTTTCTTCCGGCAGTGCTCTCAAACTATCCTCTTCCTTTAGAAGATTAAACAGAAAGTGTTTAATCAACATGGAACAAAGCCAAAGCATGGCAAAACTGTAAATGTCGCAGAGATGCTAAATAAGGCCACAGGACAACGTCTGAGCAAAGGCTCTGTCACACATTAATTCAGGAGCACCCTCCAGGAGCTGCTTTGAATGTTTGGATCCCTTTTCAAGTGCAAATGTGTGTCGGAGGAAAACCCGTGTAAAGAGAGAACAGCCTGGTGGGGATGTGAAGCTCTGATGAAGGCTGCAAGGTGTTGGCAGATGTTTTCCTCATCTCAACTTTAGTTTTATTGGCAAGGAATGGACCGAACCATTTTCAGGTCCTCCTCGGTCTGATATGTCAATGGAAGAGATGCTGGACGCTCAGCAAAAACACTCTCCCCTATTGAGTTTATTTCTCCAAAGTAGTAAAACATCACATCAATGGTTTCCTCTCAAACATCTAATTCAGCAATGATTCATTGCAGGTTTCTGTGGTAATACTGAAACTGTCTTGTACAAGGGTTTTGTGGCCTGGGGACTTAAGGAGGCTGCTGGATAGACAAAACAAATCACTTTAAAGATGTCAGCCCTGAAACACTGTGAATCGAAACTTTTTTCCTGTTGCTTTCCAGTCAGCTGTCAAGTAGGAAACACTATGTGTCATTTGGTTTTCCTGCAGTAGGAACCTGTAACCCTCAGAGGTGAAGGTGTACTGATCTGCTCCGGAACAGGTGGCAAGACGGCCGAGAGGAAGAGGACGGGGAGGAGAAGATGCATGGATGGACAGATGGAGAGCTAGAGAGGGTCACATCCAGTGCTTGCTGCTGGTTAATATATGTGTGGCTGGTGGCGCTCAAGCATGGAGGGGGGAGGGAGGTGGCAGGCAGTAGATCAAACGCATCGTGATGAGCAGCATGCTGGGCTGGCCATCTTCGCCCCATCCTCCTCCTCGAGTCCCTCCCGGAGGTCATTTTGGGCCTGAGACAAAACCACTGCAGAGAGCAGTGCATCCAAATCCTAACTGTCAGTCGTTGCATGCCATTGGTCAAGAAAAATACAACTTAATCAGATGGTCCACTGCAGAGGCTCCACAAGGAGATGAAGTCCAGAGACACAGTCTGCTCCACATCCAAATGACCTCTATATTAAATCAATTAATAAATATAGAAAAACAACAAAATAAAATACAGAACCATTTCCACATATTATTTTTTGTTATATTTGACAAATCAGGCATTTATGGTAATTTGGACTTTTAATTTTAAAAGAAAAAATCGAATAATTTAATTTATGTTACATCATATTGTTGTTAATGAATCCTCACAATAAATATTAGTAATGATTTACATGGTAGAAACCTTATGTGCACATAACATGCAAATTAAAAAAAAATATATATATATTTTTGTTCCTATAATTCAGTCATTCAGTTTCAACATTAATCACATCACATGTCTCTGACTTATCTATCATTCTTGACTGCTCTGTATGAATGAGCACATTATTACATTTGCAGCACTTTGTTTAAAGTCGTCTGTTTTTATTTTTGTTCAAATTAACCTTTGTTATACTTTTGAACAAATCGTCTGTGTAGGTTCTCAGTCATCCAGGTCATGGTAATCCAAAAAAGGTTTAAAAAAGGCAACTGGAGTAGCTTCTTCAGTTCTGAACTGAAGAAGCTACTCGGATGAGTGGTGAAACGTCTTCTCCAAAATCTAGTCCAGTTGCCTTTTTTAAACCTTTTTTGGGTTTTGATCAAATCATGAACTTTGTCCCATGTTTGTACAAACTACCAGTAATGTAATATTACCAAAACACATTATTTCACATATTTAAATGAATCATATCACATTTGTCTGTAGCATTAATGGACCAACAGTACAGTTCACTCAGCGTAGAAGAAGAGCCATAGCATGAACCCGTGGCTCCCCAGCGCCCTCTTCCATGAGGCACAAGTACTGGCTGCCTCGTAGCGTTTATCAATGTGGTTTAATGTCAGATAAACAAGACTAAATATGTTACACTCATATATGAAATACATTAATTAGGCTATGGAAGATTAGGACACATGATAAAAATGTGGACAACCAACATATTGATGCCATACAGAGAGTCAGCCACAGGCACACAACTCGAATCATACAGATTCTACATTTATGTCCGAGTTATATCAGACCAATGGACAAATAGTCTGATTTATTTTATCAATAGTATAATTCATTTTATCGTCACGGCTCACGGCTGTAGTGCATGCCAGGCAGGGAGTTACAAGTTAGCATGGAAGCTAGCAGTTAGCATGGAAGCTAGCGTGACACGTACTAAACTGAAGTGTCTCTCCTCATTGTGCCGCTTTGCCGTTGCCACAGTAACCCCATAAATGAGATATATGCACATTTTATTTACTGTGGTAAAAAAATAACGCTTCTTCCCACTCACTGGGACGTAACACAAAATGATACATTATCTTTCGCTTTTCTGTTGCCGCTTCCATACCTCGGTAAAAATAAAGATGGCGGTTTGTCCTGCGCGTGATATTGAACGTTGACACCAGATGAGGTCAGAGGTCATATATATATAAAACATAATATTTTAAATTTTTTTAATATTTTATATTAAATAATAACATTTTCAACAGTAATGCAAGTGTTATTGAGATAAAAATAACGGCGACACAATAAAATTAAATACAATTTTTAGAGGCGCTCGATGACAACTGCTATTTTTAGAACATCCCCTCCAGGCGACTCACATGGTCCCTGCGGGCGACCACGTGCCTGTGGGCACTGTGTTGGCGACCCCTGGTCTACAGCAATAAGTATTGTTTGGGTGTTTTGGATAGACTTGAGTTTTGGCTGATGAGTTTCTGACTTGGCTACATTCGTATTAGTGTAAAATAAATTTAGTTTGATTTCAAATGAAATAGGATTTGGAAGTGTGTAGTTGCCCTTAGTTCAGAAGTGCTATTTGGTATGTAAAAAATAAATAAAATCTTGGTTCATTGATGAATCTACCTGGTCTGCAGCTTCTTGGGGTGAGCTCACCGTCTTTGAACATGAACCCCTACCACCAAAGCGCAGTCAAGGCTTGGCTTCAGTACAGACAGAAAAGAAAAACTGAACAAGTCGTAGGTCTAATACTACTCGTAGCTGTGACGATGGGTGATTGGCCCCATCAGTCATTGATTCTGAAGTTTTATTATTTTTTATTAAGAGTCTTCATCTTTATTCCATGTTTATACAAATATGCTGGTGAGGATCATGTGGGGAGATCGTCCCTGCTCTACATGCTGAAGGTTTTGGAAGTGATCCCAAACTTTCTGGAAGTGATCCCAAACTTTCTGGATTGATGACAGAATAAGGTCAGGCAACTGAAACGACTATAAATATGTCATGTGTTGTATTTGGGGGTTAGCACGATTCAGTGTGGACCTCCATTTCAAGTCCAGGCTGTAGATTTGTTTGCAGCAGACAAAGCCAGAGAGGTCAGTAAGGTAAATGAGCTCCAGATGATGAATGTTCTTCAAGCTCTTCACTGAACATATGTGATGTTTAGTCTTTGAAAGCGGTGGCCTCCTTGTCTTGTGCATGTGTTTAGACACATTTGTACCTCATTAACTCAAAGTGTCAGTGTCAGAACATCTCAGTCTGTTTCTGAGGATAATAATTATTCTTGTTTTAGTTCCGTTTTTGTCATCTCAGTTCTTCATCAAATTGTCCTTTATTTCTTAATTTCATGTCTCCAGGAGTCAAACCAAGCCAACAGGAAGTCATTTTACGACTTCGTAACCCTAGAGAATAAACCACAACCCCCTCAAATGTGGTCAGCCCAATTCTAAAAACAATAAGAAGTTTTCAAAAGGTTGTCAGGTTTAGGACTGGTGATAGAAGAAGACTGGCATGAAGACCGGCACCCATCTCAACAGCTGATATTGAGATGTGTCTGAACTTTGTGAAGAGTTTCTCTGGGCCCTAATCTGAGCTGTTGTTAATTAGTTTTAACTCTGATGAGCTTCTCCTCTGCAGCAGAGGTACCTCCTGGTCTTTCTTTTCTCATCAGTGCCAGTTTCATCAAAGATGTTTTTCATGACTGAAATATTTAAAGTTCTTGAGATTTTACAGATTGACTGAGCTTCAGGTCATAAATTAATGATGGACTGTCATTTCTCTGTGTTGATCTGTTAATGGAAACCATTCCAAGAGATGAGCGAATCTAAAGTCTAAGACCTGGTTTTGTTTACCACATAAGTCCATGTGTGTTCCTTAATGGTTTTGATGTCTTCACTACTTTGTAAAAAAAAAAATCCTGACTGAGAAGGTGCATCCATTCATAAAAGGATTTGTGGTATAATTATAATTAGGAAACAAGGGCCAACTCAGCTTTAACAGACATTTACGTGCTTGATGACGTATAACAACAACAACACGCTAGTCTCTAGGTCGCTAACCGTGGCTAACAAGCTAGCTCACCCGGTGTATGAGATGTCCGTGGTTTGGAAGTATTTCCAAGTGTCTAACAGTAAATATGCGCTTTGTAACGACTGCAAAGTAAAGGTGGTTATGAGAGGAGGAAACAAGGTGTCTTCCTTTAATACAGTGATCCTCACTATTTTTTTCACAAGAGCCACATTGGCAGTGCAAAATCAAAAGGCGAGCCACTTTTAGGACAACATACAAAATGGACATCCCACAAAAAATAAACACGGCCAATATATTTTAATTTAAGACCAGATTTACTTTAATGAGCTCGTTTCTGTCTCTTTTTTTATTAAAAACCGCTCCATTTTGTGTTTTACGCTAGCTAGCGGAGCTTACGTCGCCTGCCTGCAAACGTGTGTTATCGCCACGAGATGGCAGTTTAAGTAGCATTGCCGGTAAATAGTGGATTGCAGTTAAAGGCAAGTAGCAGTGTGATACTGTAAGCTACCATGCGAGCCGCCAGTTATAGCTTGACGAGCCGCATGTGGCTCGCGAGCTGCCAAATGAGTAACTGTGCTTTAATACATCAACCCACCTCAAGAAGAATCATGTGGAGTTATACGCTACATTTGTCTTCCTTGTTTTGATATTGTCTGTAGTGTTTGAGGCAAAATATTCTCTTTAAAAACACACAAAAAATAAATGAATGGCAGTAAGTTTCGGTAACTTATTTTGCACAAACAGTGTTTACATTTGAAAAGCCATGTTACATTTATGTTTGCATCCATTGGGACATCACAATAAAATTAGGCATTATGTGTTAATTCCATAATAGGTGATATGTTATGTTGTTACCTAACAATTTTGGTGTAAAATGACTGCATGTATCGGTATCGGGTGATATCGGTATTGGAAATTAAGAGTTAGACAATATCGGAATATCGGATATCGGCAGAAAAGCCAATATCGAGCATCTCTAAATATTTTAATTGTTCTTTTGGGCGCTTTCTTTTTTGAGTCTGTTTAGGGTCAGGGTGTAACTCGTGTCGTCTGAACATTCCACCTGTACTTATTTTCAGCAGCTTCTTCCAGTTGGAGGGATCTGATTCGTGCTGATAATGGAGTGTGCTGAGGCCATAATGCAAATGCAGTCAGCTGCAGGACCTAGCGCCCGGTGCCTGTTTGTTCTGCCGTCTACAGAGACGCAGGAAGAAAGCAGCGAGCAACATGAATACACAAACACTTTGAGTTTGTCGTTTGCAGTGGTGGTAGCGGCAGCTTACTCTCGGGGCTTTTAGCGGCTTGGTTAAGACATGTTGTGATCATGTGGAAGGCGTAGACGAGGCGAGGTGCTGATAGGGAGCTAAACCTCCAGCAAACAGCACAGACCACACAATGCACACTGTTGATCAGTAGAGTTGAGCCGGATACTCGGCTGAAACGAGTATCCGGTACGGATAAAGCACTTTTGCCGAGTACGAGTATTATACGAGTAATACGAGTCAATATCTGTGCTCGGATTAAATAAAAATCCTCATTGGGTAGCTGACTGTGTCTGCGTTCTGTGATAGACTACAGCCAATCCCCTACACACTCGCAGATGTGTTGTTGTGTCCGCTCTGATCACTCACACACAGAACAGCTCTCTGTCTCTCCCTCAGTCACTCGGGTTCGCGGGACGTTTTCCGTTAATGTTTAGGGTTTCTTTCTTCAGCTTCAGGTTATATTACTTAGGTTGGTACTTACTTATGAACTAGTAGAGTTCTGGTACTTCGTTCAGACGTGGTGCCGACTCGCGTTGCGTCTCTGCCTGTCGGAGATTTTTTTTTTCTTTTTCTTTTTTTAACCGTCATCTGGCTGCCTGGCTCTAACACTTTCTTGCTGTATTTCGTGAAAAAACAAAGCTTCCGGGTTAAATCCCCTCTCTCTCTCTCTCCCTCTATGTCTCTGTCACTCTCTTATTCACTCTCACACACACACACACCTGGTGTGGGAAAAAAAGAAAAACCAAAAAAACCAAAAAAATATATATATATAAAAAAAAGATCACACTGATCATAAAAAAAATTAAAGTTAAAATAAGAAAGTTATTGTTGAGCATGAAAACTCTTGTTCATTACATTTTACTTGATAATTGCAACCGCATTGTTGCAAAACTTGTTCTGTAAATAGTTCGTTTGCTATCGTGATCAAAACCATTGATCTCTGAAGCTCAATGCTGATGCTGTCCTGTAAACAGTTTTCTAATCAGCAATAAATAACTATTTCTGATCAGCCCATATCAATTGCATGCTTAAAATAACATACCAGTTAAAACCTCGCTCATTTCAAGACAACCAGACCCACTTCCGGGTTAAATCCCGCCCACTTCCGGGTTAGGCCCCGCCCACTCCGAGTACAGATACAGATACAGATAATTCATATGGTTAACAGATACAGATACAGATACAGATAATGCTGTACTCGCTCATCCCTATTGATCAGTGCAACAGACTCAACACAGCTCTGAAATCTCCACCATGTTTGTAGTTCTAAAAGGCTGTTTCACTGGTTACTTGCATTCCATTTCAAAACCCAGACACAGGCTCCTGGGTTAGGGTTGTGATTGAAGCTGTTGTGACTGAACTCCAAAACATGAAGTGAGTCCATAAGAAAAAGGATTGTCACACCTAACTTAAAGTCCACAAAAATCCACAGGAAGTGTGCATGTGTGGACGTGTGGAAAAAAAGCTCCAAGTGTAAAATGTCAACGCTAATGAAAGCTTATCACAACTAACACTCATAAAAACACAGGTAAGGATTCAAGGAGTTTTATTGTCATTACACATATGTTGGTACATGTGGTGGAATGAAATTAGTTACCTTGGTCCTGGTGCAAGCCAAAGCAGAAACAGTAAAAGTATAAAAATAGAATAAAATTAGTAAGTAAGTATTTAAATTAAAAATAGGCAAGTAAGTTATATAAATATATAAATTAGAAAATGCAACAATATGCAGCTGAGCAATACACAGCAGAGTTAAAGTCATGATGGTGCTCCAGGTGAGGTCGTCACTGAGCTTGTTCTTTCTGAACCAACCCTCCAGATGTTCTACCTCCTTCCTGTGGTCGAACTCGTTGTTCTTAGCGTTGCGTCCAACCACAGCTGTATTGTCGGCAGATTTCACAATCAGACAGCTCAGGTGTATCGCTGAGCAGACGTCTGTGAGCAGGGTGAACAGGAGGGGGCTCAGCTGACAGCCCTGGGGGGGCTGGTGCTGAGGATGATGGAGGAGGAGGAGGAGACATTGTGGATCCTCACAGACTGCGGTCTGATGGTTAAGAAGTCCTGGACCCAGCTGCAAAGTGTGGAGCTCAGAGTGTTGTCAGTTTCTGTACCAGGGTCTGTGGTCTGATGGTGTTGAAGGCTGATGTGAACATAAGAGACCTTGTCTCTAAGTGGGTGAGGGCTGTGTGGACCACAGTAGATATGGCGTCCTCTGTGGATCGGTTCTTCCTCTTAACGTACTGGTGTGGGTCCACAGTGTTGTCAATGTAGTCCTTGATGTGAGCCATGACCAGTCTCTGGAAGCACTTCTATCGAGGTGAGGGCTACTGGCTGATAGTCATCCAGGCTTGTCACTGTGGACGTTCAAGGAATGGGGATGATCGTGGTGGTCTTCAGGCAGGTGGGGACTGCCGCCTATTGGAGGGAGGTGTTGAAGATGTCTCTCAGCATGTCTGTACTAAATTTATCTTAAGGCTGGCAACTTTAATTGTATTTCTAAAAATATCACTCCAAGGAAACTGGATGAGAAATATTTTTATTTTATTTTTTGAGGCATCTTCAGACAGACCTTTTGATTGGTATTTACCGGGAGCATTTCCCAAGATCAGCCATCATGTGATCGGAGCACTTGGGACAACTGTTAGTTATATGGATTATTAATAAAAGATGGAAAACATGTGGATGCCTGTGAGTACAACCTGAACAAGCTGGAGATTACATTTGGAAATGAGGTTGTTAAGATTTTCCCGAGCTCTCAACATCTTCCTTTTCCTTTCAAAAGCCATTCGGTCAGTTGGAATATTTGTGTCCCAGAATTTTTTGTTCCTCTTTTATGTTTTATGTGTTTTCTTTCTCTCCGGGTGAAGCTCCAGACAGCTGTCATCACAGTTGCATCATGAGCAGCGTTAGCAAAGCAAAGATCCAAAAATCGCCATAGTGATGACTTTCTGGTTTGGTTCGAAGGACTTGCAGACGAGATGGTTTCTTCAAGAGAACTGGAAGAAGACCTCAGAGACATGTCTTTTTTTTCTTTGAAGTGCTGCAGATATATTAGAAATAAACATAAGCTGCATGTCTGTGGAGCAGGGTGCCCGATGTATTTGAACACATGCAAGTGAATTTTATGAGTTTATGATGAGTGTGTGTACATAAATGTGTGCGTGACCTTGAATGTTTCATCTTCATTTAAAAAGCCCTGCTGAAATCATTCTGTAACAGCATGGCGGAAGCTTCTATCTCCACTCTTTGATCTCTTTTTAATTAATTAAAAGGAAAAAAAAAACATAATCTCCGAACTGATTAGATATCGTCAGGGGTCACAGAAAGCTCAGTGTAGCTCATCATCACAAAATTGATTGTACGTTGTTCTCCAGTAAAGAAAATCACTGGAGTAGAAGAAAAGGTAAGCAGCAGAGGGAACAAAAGATGAGGAGAGGATTACTGGGAAGAGGCACAGAGATTTAAATAACACCTCCCCATCCTCTCCTGACTGGTTACGCATCTCATACAGGTTGACATACTCTGCATAGTTGTCCAAAACAATCTGAATTAATTTTAACTTCCTCTACACCTTCACTCGACCTCAGTCGACCTCACTTGCCTCCATGTGATCCACAGTTAATGAAAAAGTACACAGTGTCTACGCAGTGCCTGAAATCACATTCATAGGCTCCACTCTAAGGACTTATGGCTACGGGCTGCCGTCGTTCTGCACCATCATAAATATTTAAGGGCAACGCGGTTGGACGTCAGCCGGCGTTCTCCTCGAGAAGGTCATGGTGAAAGAGGTTTGATAATTGAATGGCAGGAGCATCGTTGTTTTGAAGGCCATGAAGCTTCATGATCTCTGGGAGACTGTAGTGTGTATCATACTATAGTCGTTTGTTTGTTAGCATTAACAACTGACTGGATCACAACATATTTACAATGAGCCTAAAGCTGGGCCAATACTTCGATACTTACCATGAGAAAGCTAACAGCTTCTCAAGAGTTAGCATGAGCAGCAGCATCATTATGAATGTTTATGAGCAGCCAACAGCATAGCATTATGTTCATGAATTTCTTCCTGTTAAAAGATAAGATAAGATAAGATATGTTTTATTAATCCCACGAATGGGAAATTTCCTTGTCGCAGTAGCGACGGTGGCAGGAAAAACTCCCTGCCACCGTCACCGTCCTTCAGGCTGCTCTGGGGGTTTCAGGCCGGGTCTTGTAAAGCGTCTTGAGACAATTTGTATTGTTATTGACGCTATATAAATAAAACTGAATTGAAATTGAATTGAATAACGGACAAGGTAGCAAGCATAAATGTGCAGGTTAGGAAGCTCGGAGAAACTATGGTTAGCTGGGAAGCTACGAAGCTAGGAGGAGCTATGGTTAGCTGGGAGGCTAGGAAGCTAGGAGGAGCTATGGTTAGCTTTGAGGCTAGGAAGCTAGGAGGAGCTATGGTTAGCTGGGAGGCTAGGAATCTAGGAGGAGCTATGGTTAGCTGGGAGGCTACGAAGCTAGGAGGAGCTATGGTTAGCTTTGAGGCTAGGAAGCTAGGAGGAGCTATGGTTAGCTGGGAGGCTACGAAGCTAGGAGGAGCTATGGTTAGCTTGGAGGCTACGAAGCTAGGAGGAGCTATGGTTAGCTGGGAGGCTACGAAGCTAGGAGGAGCTATGGTTAGCTTTGAGGCTAGGAAGCTAGGAGGAGCTATGGTTAGCTGGGAGGCTACAAAGCTAGGAGGAGCTATGGTTAGCTGGGAGGCTATGAAGCTAGGAGGAGCTATGGTAAGCTGGGAGGCTACGAAGCTAGGAGGAGCTATGGTTAGCTTTGAGGCTAGGAAGCTAGGAGGAGCTATTGTTAGCTGGGAGGCTAGGAAGCTAGGAGGAGCTATGGTTAGCTTTGAGGCTAGGAAGCTAGGAGGAGCTATGGTTAGCTGGGAGGCTAGGAAGCTAGGAGGAGCTATGGTTAGCTGGGAGGTTAGGAAGCTAGGAGGAGCTATGGTTAGCTGGGAGGCTAGGAAGCTAGGAGGAGCTATGGTTAGCTTTGAGGCTAGGAAGCTAGGAGGAGCTATGGTTAGCTGGGAGGCTAGAAAGCTAGGAGGAGCTATGGTTAGCTTTGAGGCTAGGAAGCTAGGAGGAGCTATGGTTAGGGTTAGGGTTAGTCTGAACTAGATCCACCTTCAGACCATGTCTGTCTTGAGATTTCATCAGTGCATCCTGGTGAGTGTTTGTGTTGGAGGATACGGGGAATTACTGCTCATTTTGTGGGGCTCACCTTCAAGAGTTGAAGCCTTGTAATCATATAAAACCGGCTCACCCCCAATCAGTGAGTACAAGAGCATGACAGCCTCCAGCCTCGATGCTTCAGCTCCTCCGTTTGACAGCACAGCCCCCAGCGTGAGGAGGTTATTGTATAAATGAGAGATTTTTAGCATCTGACTGCATGTTGTTGTTGTGGTTGCGTCTGGTTTTGAATCTCAACTGGATGCTCTCTGCTCTACCTCCACCAGTTACTCACAACATTTAAACCCTAACCCTTCCATCATGGAGTCACACTTTGTAAATGCTATCACCACACAGAGCTAATGTAGCTAGCTGGCTAAGGACAATCTCACTGAACTAAAGTTTAACTTGAGGTTGGATAGTTTACAGAACAACTACTCATTTAGTGTTTCTATTGTGTCACTAATGTGTGTGCTTTAGTTCAACATTTATTATTTTCACCAAAACCTGACACTGCATGTTTCCTGCTGGGCAACACAAAAAGACTTAAGTGAGCTTTTATAGTGCTTTTGCAGCATTATTACAGCTACAAGCTACGTTCATCTCCACTGAGAGCATGTTAAACGTCAAAGACTAGTTTGAAAGTTGAATTTGTAGGGTCACCTTCAGCAGCTCCAAACCTTGTTGTGGCATTACAGACTCTGCAGGACACGTGGGAATACTTTGCTAACGTGATTACAGGAAGCAGCTCTGCATGCTAATTATTCAGCATATTTAGCATATTTCTGAGCGACTCTGCTTCTCCTCATGACACGTCTCTGATGCAAGTAGATGTGAAATAAATGTTTAGCACAAGCAGAGTGAAGGTGTTTCCTCTAACGCAGTGGATAGAGGTTTTCTGACTACTGGAACATTTCATCTGTGCTGCATTAGCATTGGCATCCGACCTGCAAACAGAGCAATGAAATGCAACATGAACAGGACAAAATCAGCTCATCTGAGTCCTGGAGGCCCAGAGAGCATTTCACTTCACTGACAGTGTCATAATCACGCAGCCATTCAGGGATGAAACTGGTCGAGGCTGAAGAAAGCGTGGGCTTCCTGTGGAGCGCTGATGGGTTTGACGTCTGCAGTCACTACATTACAAAAGACCTCTAAGCTGCTGTTGTTTCTTCATTCAGACGAGCTCAAGGTCAAAATGCTTCTGGGGAAAGAGGACGTTTCTTTTTCTTTAAATCAGAGTAGAAGAGTACATTTGTGAAATGACTAAACAAGTTTAAATTGTCCTTGGACGCAGTCAACTCTATGTTAGTAATAGCTGCACTTCTTATTCCATTACTAATTAAATGAGCATTGGTAATTTGCTGTGTATTGGAGCTATGGTAAAGTGAAAGGTGTTTGTTTTCATATTCCTTATTTCTTTCATTCACATACTGATGTCTTGTCCACATAGACCAGGTTTAGGGCTGTTCCTCCCTCCTACTTTATGTTTGCTTCTGTTTTTGAGCTTACACCAGGAACAACAGATTACACTTAATACTAGTAGACGTTGAGTTTATTTTCATTAGCTCGTCCTTATTTGTGTACTTGACTTGGTTGAGTTGTCTTGTATTAAATATCCAAAAAGTATTTAAGAAACAAAATGTGTATTAATATTCCATCATGTTCTCCCTGTGTCTGCGTGGGTTCTCTCCAGGTTCTCCAGCTTCCTCCCACCGTCCAAAGACATGCTGCTTAGGTTCATTAGTGATTCTGTCTCTCTGTGTGTTAGCCCTGTGATGGACTGGAGACCTGTCCACCTAAACCAATCACAGGTGGGATAGGCTCCAGCAGACCCCATGACCCTTCACAGGATGGATGAATGAATGATGAATGAATGAATGAATGAATGAATGAATGAATGAATATTCCATCACCCATTTTCAGAACCTGACGATAAGTCGATAGACACCAAGCTGCTGCTATGCCTTTGTGTCTCTTTGTTATAACCCGGAGTAAACGATATTTGGGATGCTTTCACACCAAGGTCATTCTTCCTCAGCATTACTAAGAGCTACTGTAGCTAGGATTCTAGGAATCCACCAGTCAGAGCAATGAATTATGTGACTTTGCATCTCAGTGACTTGAATTATTTGTCCTTGGAATGGAAGTTAAACATCTCACCTCAGATGACGTTTTCTCAGATGAGGAGTTCTCAGGTTGTAAAATCCGTTTAGTTTGTTTTTCTTTCCTGTAAATAAAAGCTAAAATCAAATCAAATCAAAATCAATAGAGCTCTGATCGATCTTTACTCATCAAAAACAACTCGCCTGCTGTGAATATTTATGAAATTTTTTGGATGCTAAGTTTTTTTGTTTGTTTTTTTAATGGCAGATTTTCACAGGTGTAAACAGAGAACAGGTTTCTTTCTGCGTTCTCAAAACAACTTTATTTTATTTTATTATTCTTAACCTATAATGATTCAGTACACAGAACCTCAACCTAAGATCCAATTAAACACTTTTCCTAGAGCTTTCATCTGGAACTCAATAATTAGATTCACATTAATCTCTATAATTATAGTGAATAATTCCAGCTCATAGTAACCTCTGTGTGAGAACATATTGTGCACATTCTGTACATACCTTCAAAGAAGCAAAATCACAGTTTTCCTCAAGGACACAGCAGTGAGAGTGGACAGATGGTGATGACTTTATTCACACTCACTGTAATGACTTTATTTATTTCTGTAGCTTCTCTCAGGCATTAACAAGCTGGATGCTGACTCCCCCTTTTTGCACGTTTTGTTCAAGGACAGAGTGACGCTGACAGCTCATGTTCAAACCAACACTAATCACAAAGATGATTTAAAACTGATCCTGAATAAGATCTCCACCCTGCAAAATGAAAAACTTTGTGGAACAGACACAACAAACTGGCAGCAACAGTGTCACCTATGTCTGAATGAGGGCGTTTCATTTGAATGTACCACAAAGACTACAGGTAACAACCCTCTGGATAAAATCAATAACAGGCTAAAAACTTAGCAGGAGTTATTAGCTAATACGCTACAAGCCTAGGAGGCGTGTCTATACTCTAAGAGGCTAAAAACCTGGCAGGAACTATTAGCTGGGAAGCTTAACCATTGGGTCACCAGTGAAACAGGGAATCCATGCTTACTTAATCAGCATAACCAGTTTCCATCAAAGACACTCCTGCCTGTCCAATCTTACCTCACAAAAACACTGTTGGTGGGGGAAACTGGTCTGGCCTCTAGGCTAAGACTCAATAATAAAAATGTCTCATTGTAAACTGTGTAAACTCATTGCACTTCTAGATTCATAATATGAAATGTTGTCTTATAATTATCATATTCTACATAAAATAAATAAATACTAGCTCTACTTTAAAATAATCCTGCGTAATGTGTGATTAAACTCAGGCCACTACCACAGTGTTCACATGCTGATAGTTGTATTCATTCACCATGCTGCTCATGTTCCATCATCTGCTATTAACCAGGCTAAAGTGTCTGTGATGCTAACCGGTCTAGAAGAAGCAGAGATGCTTGGTGTTCACATCTAACACAAACTGAACAGGAAACCCAGCTGGACAGAGGAACAGAGTTTGGTCTGGATCGACTGGTCAATGAGAAGAAAAGAGGAGAAAAGACGGAGATTTGGCTCCAGTGTCTCACAACAAGACAAGAAGCAGACATGAGAACATAGAGACAACAGATCAATGAGTCCTTTCTGCTGCAGAGACTGGTTTGGATCTGCCACCAGACATGACAGCAACAGATTGCAGAGAAGATCATTGGTAATGACCTGCCCTCCATCCAGGACCTGTACCGGTCCAGGGTCAGGAAGTGTGTCATTAAAATCTCCACAGACCCCTCATACCCTGGTCACAACCTGTTTAGACTCCTCCCCTCAGACCAGTGTACTGTACACAAGGACAGTTTCTTGCCCCGGGCTGTCACTCTGATGAAATCTGAGCAGTCACAGAGTGCGAGTCCACCCACATTAACAGTAAACAATAACTCTGCATTAACTGTACATAGTCACTGTACAAAACCCTGGATTGATGTATATATCTGCTCTTATCCTATATTTTATCAGTACATATTGAGATTTATTTTATTTTATTTTATTTTATTCTTTTTTAACTTATTTACATTAGGGCAAAGTTGCCGGAGTCAAATACCATGTATGTGCACATGCAAAGCACATTAAAGCTTATTCTGATTCTGATTCTGGAGACCTGAGACTCTTTAGGAATACCTTTTATCTTTACCAGGATCTACTGTGAGAAAACATCATGATTCTAAGAATGTACTTTACAGATAAGAATCTGTAGGAATACAGTCTCAGCGTCACAGAGACCAGGGTCATTTTTACCGGTCGGGTTAATTCTGGTTTCTACTGCCTGCATCACTTTCAACAATGGCCCCTGAAGTTTCGCCAAAGATGAGCCATACAAATGTTTGTATCTCTGAACCTCCTCACTTAACCTTTCCTCAATGTGTTCCATCTTTATTAATCCAAAACTATCAAAAAGATAGAAACAGAAATATCTATCAGCTATCGTATAGCATTAGCATGCTAAATCCTTGCAACTGAGAAGAAAGACGGAATCAACCATTTCTTCCCCTGAACAATCTTTTCCCTCAAATCAGATCCGTCTCTGGGGATCTGGTCTATGTCTTTATGCGTGTCTTCTTGTTTCATGTCATGTTGAACTCATCATAAATACCTGCACACCAGCAAATTCTTCGACCACTGGAGGAATTCTGGTGTCTGTATTTACATATTAATGAAAATTTACTGTGCACACTTCAAACCATCACAACAGTTTGATGCCTTAGGGGAACATAGTTCATATAAAACATGTCAGCACTGAATATCTACCGTGTATCTCACTGATTAGCTTAATTAATGAACCTGTTGTTTGTCCCAAAGGCTTATTTTGTGTTTCACTGGCTGCCACTAAACCAATGAATGGGATTTCATGTTCACTGTGGAAAGGACCCAAATGCTTCATTGGTCAGATGGAAAAAAAAGAAGAATCCGCTTTGTTCAATGCACCTCCTTTCATTGATTGTGAATCAGCTCCACCCGTGTTGGTGGGATTTTGTGCCATGCTTGCACCATCTCTTCGTGGCTGCTGGTTGCAGGTCTTCAATCTGTAGCTTCTTTGCTCTTGTTGAGGAGACCATAAGCAGACTTAGAGAGAGGAGGATGAGAAAGAGGAGATTTGGATGAATGGACGAAGAGATGAAGCTAAGGAATGAGAGGAAATGATAGAAAAGCCTTGAGAGCAGAACGCAAAGTAAATGGAAAAGTGAATTGAGGATAAAAAAAGAACAGTGACTGAATTATAAGCGTATGTGGATGAGAGACCGAGATAGGGACTGAAAGGCGGTGATAACAAGGAGGCCTATTTAAATGTCAGCTTCCCTCAGGTAACTAACACTGTGAAATGACCTCCGTTTCCACACAATAAAATCCAGCAAAGTGATAGAGGATTATAAATACACTCTGAAGCAGCCCGCTGCTTCAAATGCCAGACACAGAATTTGGGATTTTTATCCAAAGTTTTGAGTGACCCACATTCTCCAAATCCTCTCTTCTCTGGTGTTTCAGATAGCAACAGGTGAAAAAGGCAGAGGGCTTCAGTCTTTTAGGTGTTTCGGTTCTAATCTAAATAAATGATCTTTAAATGACCAACAGAGTTACAAAATTACAATAGCAGACAATGTCTATGACTAAAGTGAGACATGGATCTTATGTTGCACGGAGAATCTGAAGCCCACAGGACATTTTTACACCCTTCACAATTTGATGTCCCGAGGGCAGACAGATTACTACTACTACTGACACTAAAATATTATTCTCATGCTTTTATTATTGTTATTATTATTATTATTACTATTCAGAAAAATAAGACAATGTTAGATATCTGTGAGTGAACCTTAAGGATTACAAGTATATTCATTCATCTTCAATACCCGCTTATTCCTGTGAAGGCTCATGGGGGTCATGGAGTCTATCCCAGCTGTGATTGGTCTAGAGGTCTTGAATCTTAAAGATTCAAGACTTTTTGTTGTTGTTGTTGTTGTTTTTGCATATTAATAGCCTGACAGTTCAAGTAATCTCTTCAAATAGACAATTAATTTACAGGCGGTAATGACATCAATAATGTAAAAAACATTTTTATTGCTTTTTGGGTTCCCGGTGGATACCAGCATTTCCGTAATGTAACATTACATTTGTATTGTTTTGTTGTTGTGTATATGCTTCTGTTGTATGTGGGTCATTTCAGAATTGCAGGTACATTTTGCATCACCCAGAAAAACCTTAGGTTATTTCCCCCTAAAAGTCTTTACTGGATCTGTTTTAAAAAATATTGCTAATTATATTAAATGTTCACCAGTAATAATGTTTGTATGTATTTTAGGCACAATTTATATATAAATTACTCATTAAAAGATCCCCACCCCCCAATTATTGACTCTCTTCAGCTTGTGATTCACATGTTCATATTGAATGAACATGAAATATTCAATAAATACTCATTGGGTTCATCAGTTATTTCTTTTCTGTAATACATGGGATTTCAACATTAGAAATATACATTTTTTATTTGTCCCTATGATCCAGTCAACTCTGTTATTTGTTATAAAACCACATAAAAAAAAGCCCTACAGCATTCAAATAAAAGCATGTGACCTGCACCCAGTGATGTCATCTTGCAGAAAAGATTTGGAGGGAACTATGGTATGTTAAACTTTCTCTTTCATTAATTTGTACAAAATGTTGAGAATACACCAACAGCAGATTAATTATATGTCAAATCTGTTACTATGATATTACTGTTAGTACAATGATTTTCAGATTATATATCTTATATATTTAAGCTTGGCAAATGCTGGAAGTGTTAAATTTAAAATATTCTCTATGGAAATGAAAAAGGTTTTACAATAAAAATTATATTTTTTCTTATTTTGTCAAAACTTGAAATGTACCCACAATTCTGAAATGGTACATGTGTCACACTGATGAAGACGCTTTCTTACTTTGCATGAGTTTTATCTATTCATTCATTTATCTGCATGTAGTTCCTTCAGTTGCCTGATGTGACAAACCCCAGTCAATGAACTGAGTCCCAGCACTGATCCATCAGTTTGTAGATGGGTTTTGTTTCCTAATTCTTCTCTGAGAATCACATGAAAAAAAAAAATAAAATAAAATAAATAATAATCTTTTTTTCAAGCAGGAATCTTTTAGAAACTCTCTCTGCCGGTGAATTCAAGGTCAGGCTGACAGTTGCTTCGCAGAAAGTGAAACACGGCATGAACGCACACACCTCCCTGCACATACAGAAAATCCTTATATTTCTGTTTCTCTATATATATATTTTTCAGTGTTATTTTATGTCTTATATCCCTGATGGTTTAGGAGTATCCTTGAATGCAGCACAGAAATGCCGATGCATTTCAAGGTGTTTTGTTACTTAAATAGCTTCGCAGACAATCAGATTGGTCCGAGGGTTTTCATGTCTCCTAGCAACAGACTAAATGTTCTGATGGAAGCAGATGCTGGAACCGATTGACGCCACACTCGTTTGATTTCCACCCCTGGAGTATGGAGAGGCTAATGGAAGACAAGTGTTACCCAGAGCAGAGGAAAAAAAAGAGGAGACTGTAATAAAAATACTAAATGTTCACGTGGACAAAGAGAGGGAATGATGATGGCGTCTGACCAGAGACTAAATAAAATGTGTCTCATTGATGCAGACAGTGATGGACAGGGTCGGCTGATTAGAGCAAGTCTCATTATTGTCAGCCTAGGTCAAAGACACTACAGATATGAATGAGTCAGTTGTTAAGATGTGTATAGTCATTAATATGCATGTAGAGCTCAGCATGGAAGTGTCAACATCTAGATGTTGTGTACATTTAAGTTTTGGCTGATGTCTTATGCTTTCATTCTCAACAGTGTGTGAGTGACATTGAGCTCTGGCACCGATGTGATCGCCTCAGGAGATGCTATTGTCAAAATGAAAACCATAAAATCTGCCACCTATTTACAGAAGGAGAGAAAAAGAAAGAAGAGGGAGAGTAAAATGGAAACAGAGCAGAAAATACAGACACATGAACAGATTAATATACAGACAAAACCCAGACTGTGTCTCTGAGCAGGAACTGACAAGACGTTCTCCATCCTGATCAATGATCAGAGATGAACTGGTTCCATAGAGATGAAATCAAATAATGTGAATAGATCAAGCATCAGTCACTGCACAAGGAGGAGAGGACAAGGGGAAGACGCTGCAGTGACCTTAGTCAATAACCTGGCAGCTTCATAGTTCAGGAAGGATTTAATCTTAACTGTGACGACTCTAAACTGGAGACACATCAACAACCAACCGACCAACGCAGGTTAAAGGTTCATCAGTCACAGCAAAGCTGTCTGGTTTTTACAAGAAATTTAAATCACTCTGAATCAGAAACGAGCTCTATCTGGTCCAGGAAGTAGTCTCCATGGTGACCACTGGTCCATGAAGTAGTTTCCATGGTGACCACTGGTCCATGAAGTAGTCTCCATGGTGACCACTGGTCCATGAAGTAGTCTCCATGGTGACCACTGGTCCATGAAGTAGTTTCCATGGTGACCACTGGTCCATGAAGTAGTTTCCATGGTGACCACTGGTCCATGAAGTAGTCTCCACGGTGACCACTGGTCCATGAAGTAGTCTCCACGGTGACCACTGGTCCATGAAGTAGTTTCCACGGTGACCACTGGTCCATGAAGTAGTCTCCACGGTGACCACTGGTCCATGAAGTAGTCTCCACGGTGACCACTGGTCCAGCTCTCTCTGGTCCATGAAGTAGTCTCCATGGTGACCACTAGTCCATGAAGTAGTCTCCATGGTGACCACAGGTCCAGGTCTCTGGTCCAGGAAGTAGTCTCCATTGTGACCACTGGTCCATGGATCACTGTGTTCCGCTCTATAAACCTGGTTCTTTTCCAGGTTCAGAGGTAAATCCAGATGACCAGATACCTTGAGTCATGCTCCATTTCTGTATTTTTACAGAAAACAAAAATCCTGAACGTAACTTCTTTACCTGTGCATGGAGGGAAAGGTTTTGATGAACTCATAAAATAGATGAAGAAGATATTCTTGCACACAGCCTGAAATATGATATTGTAATGAATAAAACAAAGGGGAAGAGGAGGACTGCTGCTAATAATAATAAATAAAAGGCCTGCAGATATTTTACAATGACATCATCTCTGCAGCAGGAAGTAGTTTATATTATGAAGTTCATATTCATTATCACAGGCAAAGCTTTGTCGAAAGAGGCTGAACGCTTACAACATCATCATTCTTTAGCATGTTAGCAAAGCTGCCACGGGACCAGTTCCAGTTCTGTAGTAACAGGATAAAGTGTGGCCGATCCATCTGAATCGTATGATTCCTCTAAACGATGCTCGACACGCTCTGCGACTTTAACAAGCATTCAGCAGAGGAAGAAGAGTTTGGCTGCGTTTTACTAACCTGGAAGTCAGAGCAAGAAAACACACTGAGGCTGATCTGTGTTGTAGAAAATGAGTTTGGATTAGTTTTTAACTGAATGTCTGCCATCTGAGAAGCAAAATGTTTGGAGTCTAATGTCACGTCTATTCCAAAAAATAGACTTCAATAGAGAGTCTACAGCAATTAAGACAGTCACACAGTCTATCGCTCTGATTGGATGGAGGACTATCCAGGTTTGTTTTTATATAGTTTTTTATCAAAATTATTTTGATAATAATGAAGTCTGGCTAGTCCTATAAGGAAACAAAATACTTTTAAACATCTCAGTGAACAAGGAAACCCCAGTCTGAGCTCCAGCTTTTAGTTTGACAGCATTTCTTTGTGCACAAAAGCAGATCAGTGTCATTCCCCATAGGGGAAGTTTTGGGTGCTGAGGAGGATTTGGAGACAATGTTGGTGCATTTATTGTTTGACATTCATTCGGGCTGCAGACGTGGTGTGTAGACAGGAGAGAGATTTGCTGAGGATTAACGTGCAGAGAGTTTTTCTGAAAGCGCTGCAGTGCTACAGAGTGATTCCTCTCTGAGTAACTTCCTCATCTTGGCAGGGGCACACAGAGCTGTGGCGCTGGTCATAAACAATATGGTGAAGCATTTGGAAGGGAGGGATGTAGAGGGAAACTTTGGTACCCTGAGAGCATTATTACTTATGTCTACAAATCTGAGCCAAGCTTTCATCTGATGAAAGGCGTGAATACTCCCAGAATCCACGGCGCTGTGGAAACATGTCCTTTCTTTCTCTGACATTTCCTTCAGCAGCTGAAAGGCTTTTTGATGTTCACTTTGCCTCCCTAAGAATTTCTTTTGACAGGCAGACGTTATGAGCTTGATAAATATTTGATTCGGTTTACGCTGATGTTTTAAAGCTCAGGAGCCAAAACAATTCAAAGAGCACCTGAAGTCAGATTCACTCAAGACACAAAATGCCTGTGGATAGATTCTTACGAGAATACCAACACATGCATATGTCACAGTCACGGCTCTGAAATAGCCCTCAGCTCATTGGTCTCATCTAATGTGAGGAGCTGTTCTCATTTTTACAGTCTGTACTAAATCCAGCCTGAGTGTCTGTTCTCTTTCAGCTCAACCACAGTGTTCTACAAACTGAGCTGTTTGACTTTAAGTCAGTCAGGAGTGAGGAAGGCAAACAGGAACAGATGATGTGGAGGGAGGGTTAAGGAGGAAGAAGAGTGTTTGGTCCACAGGTGGAACTGTGGACACTGACAGTAATAACAAAGAGGCCATGAATCACAGCCATAATTAAATGTAAGCCTTGGACCAAGGTGAGTCTTGGAATGAAGTGTTTCTTGGAACGCTACACACCAGCGTCCAGCCAGAGACCAGCGAACGATAAACAGCAGAGAGGAGGAGGAGGAGGAGGAGGAGGAGGAGGAGGAGAAGGAGGAGGCCGGCCAATGTCGGGTCATTTTCTGGGGGTTGTTGGGAGGGAAGATATTTTTATTTTAGCCGTTACTGAAGCCGGTCCAAGGATAGATCAGCTAAGCACAGCAACACTTCACACATCGCTGGCTCTCAGGGTGTGCTCACCGTGCCAGAGGGATTATGGGATGTGGACCGCCTCAGCTGGAAGCACCGACATCAACCTAAAGGTGAACGCTGCATCTGGAGCAGAATAGACTGGAGATTTATCAAAATCTACTGCAGTCACTGGTTTTCTGTCCTTATTTAGAGCAGACACCGTCACAGTCATCAGCCAACGAGACTCCGTCACTGACAACTTCACAAACTGTTGTGAGGAACCTTTACATTGTTAGTTAAACATATTTTAAAGGCCTGGACTCTCTCTGTGTTAGGAGGAACAGCGTCCTCAGGCATGATTCCACATCACTAGAGGTGCTCAGAGATAAAGTGTTATCAGGTAGCTGTGCTACGAGCCAACAAGTCTGCTCTGATGAGTTTTAAAGGAGATGGCCCTGAAATAATTCACCTCCCAGGCTGCAGTTACAGAGAAGACATATTTCAAACTGTTGCAGAGACATTTCTAGCTGCAAACAAAGTTCATGATAAACAAATATTTCTCTTTTGACTTTGGGTAAAAAACGAATAAATCGATATTCTACAGGTTATTATTTAAATCATGCACTCTGCAGTATTAGCTTTAAATCAATTAAACATTTAAAATCTTTTTCTTTAAAATCACTTTACTCTTAAAATGACCAGTTTAATGAAATTAGAGAATCGGCAAAAAAAAAGAAGAAAGTAAAATTGACATTGTGATAAAGACAGACTGCATCATGGAATGGGGGACAACTAGGACACAGAGTTCATCCAACAGAAAGACTGTGATCAGAACTACAGGAAATATTTCTGTTAGAGAAACATCTGTCACTAAAAGAGAAGCTGAATGAGCTGCTGCGTGAGATTCAGTCTGGAAGGTTGTGTCTCAGTAAAACAAGTGGACTGAGGAAACACATCTTGTTGAGAGGGAACATGACAGAAGCTTGAAAGTTTAGAGTCCACCAACTTGTGTCCAGGCCATGCAGCAGTAGAGTCTTGGTTCAAGGTTAATTACGCCAACAATCACTGGATAGATTCCCATTAAAATCCCTTCAGTGATCCTTCATTCAGCAACATCTCTCTCTTTAATAAACTCATTTTCACTTTAACTGAACTTAAGACCAACCAAAGTTAAAGGGACATTTTTTTCTCATTCTATCTCATCAACATGACTGAGATGACATTTTTTGCCCTCTGCCACCTCCCCTGTGCTCCTGCAACACCCCCACCTTCAACCTCCATCCATCCGTCCTCTCCACACTGCTGCCGTGGCAACAGAGAATGGGGGGAGTGAGGAAGGAAGGGGAAGGGGTGAGGAGGAAGAATAAAAGAGACAATGACAGAGAGAGGGGGAGCAAGAGAGACAGAAATAAAAAGAGAGGAGAAGATTGGTGGAGATGAGATTGGAGTCTGAGGCCAGAGGCGATGTGAAACTCAGAGAGGCTGCAGACCGACGGGTTGCATAATCCACTTCAAACACTGGTCCAGTCTAAAAATGAATCCAGCTTCACTTCTGTCTTTAACACCGTGACATAAACAGAAGGTTTCTCCACTAACACGTATTAGTCACAATCTTTTTTTATTATCAGAAGTGAAACTGGGTGACACTTGTCCGTCGCAGTCATTTGTTTTTCAACTGATAGAAAAAAATACCTTGGATTTAAAAAAATATATATATATATAACAAGAGAAAAGAAACATGAAGTATAGAGAATGATCCGTCATAAAACATCTCTACTGACGAATAAAGACTACTGACACCTGCTCCTCTACTGTACTACCTGCTCATTAGCTGCAGTCTTTGTGGTGCGTTCAGGTTCCAGACACAGGACGTGACAGTCAGACTTGGCCACTGCTGGCATTTTAATTCAGTGGGGGGGGGTCCACCTGGACAGGTCTCCAGTCTATCCCAGCTGTGGTTGGTCTAGAGGGGGGGTCCACCCTGGACAGGTCTCCAGTCTATCCCAGCTGTGGTTGGTCTAGAGGGGGGTCCACCCTGGACAGGTCTCCAGTCTATCCCAGCTGTGGTTGGTCTAGAGGGGGGTCCACCCTGGACAGGTCTCCAGTCTATCCCAGCTGTGGTTGGTCTAGAGGGGGGTCCACCCTGGACAGGTCTCCAGTCTATCCCAGCTGTGGTTGGTCTAGAGGGGGGTCCACCCTGGACAGGTCTCCAGTCTATCCCAGCTGTGGTTGGTCTAGAGGGGGGTCCACCCTGGACAGGTCTCCAGTCTATCACAGCTGTGATTGGTCTAGAGGGGGGTCCACCCTGGACAGGTCTCCAGTCTATCCCAGCTGTGGTTGGTCTAGAGGGGGGTCCACCCTGGACAGGTCTCCAGTCTATCCCAGCTGTGGTTGGTCTAGAGGGGGGTCCACCCTGGACAGGTCTCCAGTCTATCCCAGCTGTGGTTGGTCTAGAGGGGGGTCCACCCTGGACAGGTCTCCAGTCTATCCCAGCTGTGGTTGGTCTAGAGGGGGGTCCACCCTGGACAGGTCTCCAGTCTATCCCAGCTGTGGTTGGTCTAGAGGGGGGTCCACCCTGGACAGGTCTCCAGTCTATCCCAGCTGTGGTTGGTCTAGAGGGGGGTCCACCCTGGACAGGTCTCCAGTCTATCCCAGCTGTGGTTGGTCTAGAGGGGGGTCCACCCTGGACAGGTCTCCAGTCTATCCCAGCTGTGGTTGGTCTAGAGGGGGTCCACCCTGGACAGGTCTCCAGTCTATCACAGCTGTGATTGGTCTAGAGGGGGGTCCACCCTGGACAGGTCTCCAGTCTATCACAGGGCTAACACAGAGAGACAGAATCACCAATGAACCTAAGCAGCATGTCTTTGGACGGTGGGAGGAAGCTGGAGAACCTGGAGAGAACCCACACAGACACAGGGAGAACATGCAGACTACACACAGAGAGGAACCAGTAGAACCATGGATTAGAACCCAGAACCTTCTGCTGGGAGACATCAGTGATGACACCACACCACTGAGACGTCCATGTTTTTATTTGTTTGCTTGGTTGTTGTTTTTTTAATAATTTGTATTGTGGTAGACAAGGAGGGAGGAGGGTTACCGGGGTCCCACCCTGGAGCCAGGCCTGGGGCTTGTGGGTAACTCTGTTCCTTGCTGGAGTTGCTCTGGGTGAGAAGGGGAAGGCCAAGGTGAGAGCTAAGCCGAAAGGCCTTAGAGATAGGGTAAGGAGCTCAGACTAAAACCGCTGCTCCTTCACGTCGACAGGAGTCAGTTGAGGTGGCTAGGGCATCTGGTAAGGATGCCGCGAAGACGCCTCCTGGACGCCTCCCTAGAGAGATGTTTCGGGCATGTCCCACCAGAAGGAGACATAATGGGGGGTTATATCCCTGTTCCCTGGTTTGGAGTTAAGGTAGTTATCAGGAACATCTGTGGGTGGAGTCCACCTGAAGGTCACATGATTAGAGTCGGATAATGACCTGATTGTAAACAGAGAGACTGAACTGAACTGAACTGAAACCATAGGAGGTAAAGAAGACAGGAGCATGAAAGGCAGAGGAAGAAGAGATGAAGAGGAGAAGAAGGAAGCAGACTGCTGGGTCTCCTTGGTTTCAGATCTTCCTGTAATCCGTCTTAATGTCGGCCACGCTGCCGCTGCTGCTGTAATCTCTTTTTGACTCTATTTCACGGCCTCACTCAGATCTGTGCAGGCAACACCGTTCATCTCCAAACTTTCAAACATTCTTCTTTTCTGATGATTCTTTTAATGTTTTAGGATTTTACACCTCTTCTACCTGCAGCTTCTGTTTCTCTGGCTTCCTCATCTCCCTCTCTCTCGTTCTTTCTTTCTTCCTGATGACTCTGTCTTTCATTACCTGCCGTGCAGGTTCCATCTTCTGCAACAACAGATTGATGAGCTGGTACAGAAGTCTACCTCTATAAGAGAACAGCGAAGATTAGACATGCAGACAGACAAGGACAGATATAGCTCATTCATGTCTGTTTGTCAAGTGACAAAAGGAACAAGAGAAAAAGAGAGAGGATCATTTCACAATCATACACTTGAACTAACACAGCAGAAAAAGTAAAGCTAGTACACCTTGTTGAGGTCAGTGAAGCCATTTCAGATGGTTGTAAAGTTGAAGTTTTACTGCATCCATGACATGAATGACTGTCTGAGACAAAGGGGTGCAGCCAGGTGTTCATCACGGTCCGCTGGGACTAGCAGCATTTTGGGGCTTTCAGCTTTTATCTTTTTCCTTTTTTTGTTGTTTCTCTTAAATAACTGTTAGTTAATGTGTTTATAATATTAGTTATTAATGTGTACAGCGAGGGAAGATTAGCAGAAGAGACTTTGAAGTATTTATAGCTTTGTTATAATCTGAAACAATTGATGAAAACAGCACAGAGATTAAAAATGAAACGAAAAGAAAATCTGATGAAATAAATAATGTTGTTATCAGAACAATAAATCACTGCAGGAGACTCATTTGAATTTTATATGATGATGAATCTGAGACCATGGAAATCTGGGATATTTTTGGATGTAGTTAAAATATGTTTGCAGATAAAATGAGAATTGAGGATTTTTGGATAATACATCACCTCACTGATGTGAAAATACAACAAATCCAATATTTTGGAATTAGTTTGGCTTCATGGTGAATTAGGATTGAATCATTAATTTGTCAAAAAAAAAAATACCAGACTGGTTTTGCAGTGTTTGTACTGTTTCTACACATCAGTGTTATTTCAACACACACTGCAGGCAGCTAAACAGCTAAAGGCTGCTGTTAGCCTAAGCTAGCAATAGCATCTGTCCCATCAGTGATTTGAGCCTGTGTAACTCTGTGCAGAGGTTCCAGATATCTTCAGTGTGGGTGCTGGCATCACCTAATCTAGATCCTTGTCAAATCCAGTTAGCTATTATTACTATTAACCCTCATAATGTCTGCTCTTCCTGTTTTCTTTCAGTCCCACAGGTAAAGCTTTCCATTTTAAATTGTTTTCACGCTGACGGCTCTAAAGAGTCAAACCTAAGGTGTAATATAATGGGACTGAGTGCAGAGTTGTGCTGTTTGTTTGTTTGTTTTTTTGCAGTGATCAACTGAGCAATCAGACTATTCTTGAAGGTCTTTTTTTATGTATTTCTTCATCAAGGTTTCTGTATTTGGCTTTAACCAGTAACTAACGTTGACGCAGATAAGTAGAAAGAGAAATATTCAGTCTTTTTGGTGATGCAGTAAAAACAGAGAGTGATGAAGTACGTCTGTTCATTGATTCTTTTCAACCTTTGAGGCAATGCTAAGTTAGCTAAACATTAACATCAAATCTTATCATCATGTGTTTCCTATGACTCATAAATACAACATAATTACATCACTGCAGCTTTTGGAAGATGTTTGTTTCATTACTCATTTCCTAAATCAAGAAGTGTCATATGACGAAATGAACTGAGGAGTTCGTTTCTGGTTTGACATTCAGATATAAAACTTTTAGTAAAGTTCATATTCATGTGGTCCCTCATCAGACACAGTTCAGCAACAGAATGTGGATTCTTGTGTTTGTGGTTTATTCTTTGGGGTTAATTAAAGGGTTATTCAGCAGACAGTCAAAGCTGGACTCTTGATTAGCAGCTGACTCAGAGCAAGTGGCAATCAAAGACAGAACAGTAATCACCGTATTCCCATCGGAGCTTCTGGTGACAGTTTACTGGCTGCAGAGCATTGTGGGAAAATGGCCGCCCTTCTCCTCGCTGACACATGTGATTAACGGAGGATGTCTCCTGATTGACACAGCGTCTCCAAGTATCAACGTTAGCTCAGCCTCTTCTGGCTCTTAATGTGGTGACAGCTCAGGGAATTTCAAGTCCTGACAAGATAATGACTGTAACCTTTTCTATATGGTGCACACACTACATACAGTACATACCAAACCTGCTGTCCATTACTGGGTTTGGATGGAAACCACTGCTTCCCACATCCTGTTACAAACAAGTGAAGAGAGAAATTGCTGCATAAAAATCAGCTGATGAGACATTTAGAGGCGCCACAATTAATTGAATGATGTGAAATCTGAAAGTAATTCAATGAAAAAATGTTAAAAAAGAAAGAAACATGAGACAGAAATAAGACAAACAACAATCTGAGGAGGTCCACTCTCATCAGTGTGCGCTGCCATCCTGCTGTACTGTGGTGTCAGTGACTGGGTTGGTTGGTCATCAAAGCTAAAGGCAGTCCTACGACTGTGTGACCTTTTTTATGGCAGGACGTTTCCCCTTTTACATGAACGCTCCTTTTTCTTCGTCCGTCTCTTTACAGTGGACAGTTGATATCTAGTAGCTAGCGCATCGCTGCATCTGGTTCACCAAGTCTCACCACGCCCACAGTCAGCATCCTAGATGTACTCAGGATGAACAGGACAAGTGGCTGCTCAGATACTGACCACGCTTGACTCATTCACATTATTGCCACCATTTGCCGACTATTGCACCAGCAAAGATCAGGAGTTTTCTGCTGCTCTCAACAAACAGGAATAATTTAGTGGAAGGAAGAAGAAGTGTGTGAGTAATTAAGAGAATTTCTGTGCACAAAATAGCTGGAGAGAGGAGAAGTGAGTGTGCAGTAGTCCTTAACGTATGAATGAAGGGTTTGAGTTTGCTGAGTGTGTTCGTCCTCCCTACCTCCTCTAATTAGCGCTGCCTGTAAATATTTAATGTCTGACAGTGGAGCAACAGAGGATGCTAAAACAACTTGCTAACACGGCACGATCAAAGCGTCACACGGCTCCGTTTGCTCGGTTTGTTTCCGTTCAGCTCCTCCCTGTCGGGTCTGACACACTTTTTCATTTCTCTGACTTCACAAGAGACAAAGATGGTGGATGAAACAGCGCCTCTTTGTGTTCTGTGTGTTTTTTGTCTCGTGTGAGCATCATGTCTCCTTCTGTAACCTGGTGGATTCAGACTCAGTTCAATGTTTTTTTATCGATCTTCGACAGTCAGTGTGCCGTTAAACTATTTCCTTCATTTATCTTCATCGGAATGAATCACGTCCGCTCATCATCATCTTCATCATCAGCTGACTCCAGGTATCTGGACTCCAACGCTGTTTGTCGTTCATTGTGTCACTTCCTGACACTTTCTTCTCTTCTAACTCTGGGGTTCTGCTCGGTCCACTCCTCCATCGCTCTTCCTTTACACTGCTTCCCTCACGGCTTTCATTCCAGCTCGTCCATCCATCTTAATATCCTCCTTCAGCCAAGTTAACAAGACAGACAATGAAATACAGAGGAGGAGGAGGAGGATGTGGAGGAAGAGGAGGAGCAGGAGAAGGAGGAGGATAGAGAGAAACATACATACATACACCGTGTCCCAAAAGTTCATGTACCACAGTAAAAGTCATCTCAGATTGTGAATATTCAACAAAATGCAGTTATTCAAAAGCCAGTAAATCAGTTTGTCAGTCAGAAAATGATGGATGGTACTCTAAGAGACTGCTTCCCTAAGAGACTGAGTCTGTGGCAGGATTGGTCTTGATCTTGTGGATGAGGTCCTTGGCCCTCAAACTCAGACCTGAGGGGCGACCTGCACGGGACATGTCCTTAAGGGTGTCACACCTCTGGTATCTCTGCCACCACTTCTTTACCCATCGTATGCTTCTGCCCAGGTCCTGAGCTACCTCCCTGCATGTTTTCCCTGCGTAAGGCAATGGCTGGAGCACGGACTTGAGACTTTGAAAGTGCAGCTTTTCCAGATTTGTGTTTGGCCATCGTCCAGAAAGGTTCTCTCAGTGACACGCTTCATGGTCAACCCAGAAATGTATAGGCCTATCACAAACAGATGAACTAATTAAACAACCGCACAACACCTGGCTGACCAGGTGCAACCCACTTTGACACACACACAAAAATGTTGTCCATTGGGGTGCATGAACTTTTGGGACACGGTGTACATAAATATACATATATAATTAGTTTAACTGTGTTAGCTGAACTCTATCAGAACTTGGGCTTCTGAGTTTAGACTAAATGAACCTGAGCTCAGCTTTGACCACTTCCTGCGGTGTCTCTAAATTAAAAGCTTTCAGTCCTAAACATTCAAAAATGTAAATCAGTAAAACCTTTACCATTAACCTTTAGTTTCTAAATTTATTTGGTAACCATGGTAAATAACCAAGATGGCGGCGCATGCTCCTCTATAGTTAGCAGCTATACACCTGAACCGAGCTCATCATCCTGAAAAAACGACGGACAGAGAGGAGGCGATGGCGGCGCTGGGAAAGACGCCAGAAGCGGGGCGAACAAGTTAGCATCAGAGCTAGGCTAACCATGACTCCACATAAAGCAGCGGCTCCGCTCCTTTGTTAACAAGATGGACGAGCTTAAACTACGGGACAACAACAACCCAACACACAGCTGCATCATGGTAATAACGGAGACCTGGCTGCATGAGAACATCCTGCACTTAGCTGTGGAGCTAGCAGGCTAGCAGACTCCGCTAAGACGAGAGGAGGGGGCGTGAGAGACACTGCTGTCCACATCTGGATCTTACTGTTAAAGTGCACAGCCTTTGTCCCCAAGCCTAAAGGACATCTACTCCAGCCGACTCCTCCGACGGGACACAAAGCTCCAGGATGACCCCGCCCACGCAGGACACCACCAGCCTTCCCTTTGGCTGACTCACAGTCAAACACAGCTTCTTCCCCAAGACTGAGAAAAGACTGCTGCAGGAAAAATGACCCCCCAACCCAGTTTTCCTTTTCTTTGCTTCCTTTTACTTCCTGTGTTCCCTCCACTGATTGTTTGATTGGTTTCACGTGAGCCTCGTTACTCTCAGAGTCTTCCCTGTTCAGCTCCTCAAGGTTCCGTTTTTCTGTTTGGCTTTAGGTTCATCAGTTCACCCTTCTTCCCTCTGCAGTGCCTCTGGTTCCGCTTCATCAACCTCAAAATTATTTCATCCAGACCTGTTGTTGTGTTTATTATTCTTTGTTGTTTATTTATTTATTTATTTTTTTCTGGGTCCTGATCTGGTCCTTGTCTTCTCCTAGAGTTGGTCTCCTGTGTCTTCCTAAAGTCTGTCCTTGTCTTCCTTGTCTTCTCCTAGAGTTGGTCTCCTGTGTCTTCCTAAAGTCTGTCCTTGTCGTCCTTGTCTTCTCCTAGAGTTGATCTCCTGTGTCTTCCTAAAGTCTGTCCTTGTCTTCCTTGTCTTCTCCTAGAGTTGGTCTCCTGTGTCTTCCTAAAGTCTGTCCTTGTCTTCCTTGTCTTCTCCTAGAGTTGGTCTCCTGTGTCTTCCTAAAGTCTGTCCTTGTCTTCCTTGTCTTCTCCTAGAGTTGGTCTCCTGTGTCTTCCTAAAGTCTGTCCTTGTCTTCCTTGTCTTCTCCTAGAGTTGGTCTCCTGTGTCTTCCTAAAGTCTGTCCTTGTCTTCTCCTAGAGTTGGTCTCCTGTGTCTTCCTAAAGTCTGTCCTTGTCTTCCTTGTCTTCTCCTAGAGTTGGTCTCCTGTGTCTTCCTAAAGTCTGTCCTTGTCTTCTCCTAGAGTTGGTCTCCTGTGTCTTCCTAAAGTCTGTCCTTGTCTTCCTTGTCTTCTCCTAGAGTTGGTCTCCTGTGTCTTCCTAAAGTCTGTCCTTGTCTTCCTTGTCTTCTCCTAGAGTTGGTCTCCTGTGTCTTCCTAAAGTCTGTCCTTGTCTTCCTTGTCTTCTCCTAGAGTTGGTCTCCTGTGTCTTCCTAAAGTCTGTCCTTGTCTTCCTTGTCTTCTCCTAGAGTCAACTGGATTTGAAAGATCCTGTTGGCGCCGTCAGGTTTTCATTTTAGCACCAGTCTGATTAACGCTCTGCTCGACTGGCTGGCCTTTTTTGCGTCTGGTGACGGGTCAGCTGAGGTCAAACGGGCCGTGGGGCAAAGGGATGGGGAGCTGTCAATTACTGTATGGTTTCTGAGTTTTAAAAAAAAAGGCAGAGAAAGGATGGAGGGATAGGTAGATGGGAGAAGACGATGCTGAACCAGTGTCGTGTTTAACCTTACATGAATTCAATATTTATTTAGGAACATATAAATGCTTAATGGACAGCCAATCAATATTTATGAGACGCTTAATGAATCTCTGCCGACACTCTGAGCATTTTAATGCTACGCTGAGTCTGACATGAGACCTGCTACACTGCAGCAAATTATTCATCTACTCATCTGTCTGCAGTCTGCAGCTTCTCCTGGAGGACGGGGTCCACTCGGGACATTATCCAGATATTTTTGGGTCTGTTCTGGTCAATGTCAGGCACCTGAAGACACCTGAATCACCTGAACCAGCTGTGTCAAAGCTGCTAAGAGTAGATGAACCAAGCAAAGACATATATTATAACCTTTGAGTGTCAGGATAGAGGATTGCATTCATCACATCCGTCCGTCCTGAGAAACCACCAACAAAATGAAGGTTTCATCATGTTATTTACTGACTCAGTGACTCATGTTCGTATTTAGGGATCAATACAGTTCTTGTTTTGAATAAACACAGCTTGGATGTTTTGGTCAGTACGCTGTCACATCAAGTCCAGAGGTTCTGAATCATGAAGGAGATTCTTCCTGACCCATCCCTGACGCACACATCATTTACTGCAGCAGATTAAAGTAGAGCTCTCATCTTTCTGCAGAAACTCAGTCACAACCAGCTCCAGCCGTCATAATCTGGCTTTGTTGACACTGTTGGTATCAAGAGGATCGTCTGCTTCATCCTCTGTGGAGAGACTCTCTTTACTGTCCTCCCTTGTCCTCCCCCTACTATCTCTGCTGAAGGTCAGGCTTAGAGCACAGTGAAATCAGAGTAAATCCATTCATGAAAGGATCCTCTGCTGCATGGAGTAGAGATTTACAGCGTTTCCTCTCACCTTCTTCTCTCATTCACCTCCCCCTCCTCTCTCACTCAGAATAACTGCATCTATTCCCCTCCCTCTCTAATTGACACTAACTTCACCCTCTCTCCCTGTCCATCCTCCCATCTTCCTCTTCCTCCTCCTCTTCTATATCTGCTGACGCTAGTCTTTCTTGTTTTCCCGCTGGCTCTCCTCTGGAGCTTTCACCGCGCCGGTCCGACTACCTCGTGTGCAGAGGAGACCCAGGGGTCAACGTGTCACCTTCACCCGTTCATCTATCTTTCTCCGTGCACCCATCTGTTCCCATCCCCTCATTCTTGTCTGCAGATTAGGTTTATCTTATTTTAGCATGTTTGCAGCTAAATGTGTTTTATGTGTTGACACTGTTGTATTTATACTAGGGCTTAAACAACTTTGGATTTTTAAAAGTCGACTGATATGTAGTGAAAGTTGAGTTGACGTCAACTACTCGACGATGTCACACATAAAAACACAGTAGGAAGTAATGACATCTATATTCTTGACCTGAACATATTGTAGCATGAGCTCATCCATACTCTACACTGCACATATGTATAAGCTTTTATACAAGCTAATGGACGTTAACATTAGAGCTACGTTACGTTACAATCTGTTACCTTGCTCTACGTTCATTTTACTAGTCCCAGCTTCATCGTCACCACCTTTTTTTTTTCAATATTTATTAAGAAAATCTTTAAGGCCTCTATTTTCTTCTTCTCTTCTTCTCTTTTGTTTCATTGCTGACCGGACATTTTGAGTATGGAGCTTCCAATCAAACGGCAGCATCACATTTTGATCAGTGACCAAACCATTTTTGTGTTGGGGGGGGGGTTCTTGACCACTATTTCAAGGACAGTTAGGAAGAAAACAAATAAAAAGCTTTTATGTAACTCAAATCTTACATATTTTTTTCAACAAATTGGCCTATTTTAATTATTCCATAATTTAATGAGGGCCCCCCATCGGCGGGCGTGGGCATATGAACAAAGCATAAGGTCTAATAACGTTATCAGATAGTTGATGTACAGTCTCCTTCTCTCTGTTACCACAGGACCTTTGGTCAAGGTGTTAACTAACTGCTGTCCAGAGGATTTGGACCGTTCCTCTGCTATCGTTAGCATTAGCATGTCTTGTTTGCAGTAGTACTAGATGTATTTCATGACTGACGGTCACGGTAGAATGGGCTTCATCTTTAGTGAAGTGTTTCCAAACACTTGGCTCCTCACCTGTCTGCTAGGAGGCAGCTATGTTGGTATGGTCACATGATCAGTGACTAGTCGTCATGATGCTTAAAGAGTCGTGGTTCAGCACTAAAGCCCTAATTCATCCTGTTGAAAGGTATAAACTTTCCTGCAGATGTTGCTGCTAGTTTCTTGAACGCATTCATACAGAGAGATTTCATTTTTGAATCAAATTAGAGATAATTCTGTTCAGTGTTTTTGATTTGTTCTTCCAAATAGTTATGATTAGCCTCTTTGCTTGTAGACAAGTAACTACCATGTTGCAGTGAGTGAAGACAGGTCTGCATCACTAACCCTAAGTCTTCATAGGGAGGAAGCACAACACATTCCTTTTTAAATGTCTGTCTGATGTCACTGATAGCTCACTCTGTTAACATGAGGACTCTTCAGCTAAAGGGTATTAATTCTTGTTTGAGTCTTGCTCACAGATCTCCATTGTGTTTATTTCACTTGACATCTGCAGCGTCTCCTCTGTCTGTTTGTGTCTCTGATTGTTGGACAGAGAAGCACTCATGTTTAATATGATGGCGCAAAGTTATGAAGCACTCAGGACAAATGGCCAGTCAGCATCTTTCTCCTGCTGAGCTCAAACGACCGACCTCGACTTTAAGACCCCTCTTATTTTGAGCTCATCTGCAGAATGAATAGGATGTTTATGACAGGCCTTGTATTTCTGATTTCCACCATCTGTATTTGATCGATTACTGCTCAGTTCATGGTTGGATTTTATCATTAAACTCCTGAATGAAGACACTTGGATTATCAGCATCCTCAGCAGGGAACAGGACCTACAGATGGGACTGGTTTTAAAAGCTTCAGAGACAGCAAAGCGTTGCTAAAGGTTTGTAATCCAGGCAGGTCGTCACAGCAACGACACCAGGGACGTCCTGATTAAGTAGATCTACCCCTAGATCTTTGAACACTGAGTCCCTCTCAGGTCCTAAATGTCTTTCAGTTGGTCTCCTGTGTCTTCCTGAAGTCTGTCCTTGTCTTCCTTGTCTTCTCCTAGAGTTGGTCTCCTGTGTCTTCCTAAAGTCTGTCCTTGTCTTCTCCTAGAGTTGGTCTCCTGTGTCTTCCTGAAGTCTGTCCTTGTCTTCCTTGTCTTCTCCTAGAGTTGGTCTCCTGTGTCTTCCTAAAGTCTGTCCTTGTCTTCTCCTAGAGTTGGTCTCCTGTGTCTTCCTAAAGTCTGTCCTTGTCTTCTCCTAGAGCTGGTCTCCCGTGTCTTCCTAAAGTCTGTCCTTGTCTTCCTTGTCTTCTCCTAGAGTTGGTCTCCTGTGTCTTCCTAAAGTCTGTCCTTGTCTTCCTTGTCTTCTCCTAGAGTGGACTGGATTCAGTCCAATAAATCTTCCAGTCAAAGTTAATGTAGTGTGGAGAGGGTAGCTGGTACCTTGTGTTCTCTCTGCTCATCCAACGCTGCCATAAACTCCCTAACCCTCTCTGGAAGATGTTTCTCCTTGACGCTGTCTCCAGAAAACTTGTCGTTGTTGTTTGGCTGCAGCCTTTGACTGAGTGGACTCCATGGATTCAGTGGTTTTATTGTTGGTAAATTTGGATGATGATCTTCTTCTTCTTCTTTTTCTAGCCAGTCGAAGCCGTTAAAAAAGAAGTTTAGACGCTACAATATGTGGTTGCGGTTTTTGTCACACCTAAAATAATTAACTGGTAACAATTAGACTTGGGTGAAACTGATCTGATCATTTTAAAAATTCCAGATACTTATCTACCTACTTGGTACCATATACTGGTCATTTGTTTCAGTTATTATTTGCAGATTCTGCGCCATTACTTCAGACTTCTGTTGCTTTAACACTTTTTGCACAGGATCAGCTTTATCTGAAGACGTCATGTTATGTCTGTTTCCTGAATATCATCAGCAGAGCTCTGTCGATCAGGCCTGTTTTATGACAGGACCTGTGGGTTTGGAGAAATATAATCGACTGACGTTGGATTATTACAACTGATGAGAGATTCCAGGTAAATTCTCTGGATCAGGAGGCGAGGCTCACAGAACACCATGGAAAATAAACCAGCAGCTAGCCAGGGCCCTATAGCTCCTGTTAGCATAGCTCCTGTTGGCATAGCTCTTGTTAGCATAGCTCACACCTTCTGAGCTATGCTAACTATTCTTGTTAGCTGTCTCCCAGCAGCTCCTGATCAGCAGAAACCAGGACAGCAGGGTGATGAGACGGAAGCGTAGTCCTACTGGCCTTCACATTTCACACTGATTTCCCCACTTACCAACACACCTGCTGACAAACTGACTCTGGTAAGTGGTGACTCTATTTTGTGGAACGTGAAGATAGAGAATCTAGCGACCATAGTTAGATTCAGCGGCAGTATTGACACCAGTAACAGGACACCCCTAAGGTAGAGACAGAGGTCTCCTCAACCTGTCCAGGCTTCACGGCCTCCTGCAATTATCAGTAATCAGCAATCCTTGTCGTTAGTATCACAGCTGACAGGTTTCACCTCTGACTCAACGGAAGACATTTGTCCACTTCTGCTGCTGCTCCAGTGTGTCTTTTAATTTTCTAAAGGCGGTCGATATGTTGTATGTGCAGAAATCAGGCTGTTTTCAGACGCTTAAATGTGTGGTGCATCAGTGGCTAAATGAGAGGATTACCATGTCATTATACTGGTTTGAGTCAGCAACACTTGGCTCGTCATGACGCCAAAACAAAATCTCCTTATCCCCCGAGGGGAGAGACAGCTAATATCCTATATTTAAGTGAGCATTAAGGACCATTACCCGACAGACAAAGTGCTTTATGCAGAGCACAAATCCTCCTTTTTCCTCTTTTATTGCCTCTGAGGTGGAGCATAGCTCATCTTTCACATCAGGACAGTCCAGCACATCGACCATACTTTTATGTACAACAGCAAACATAATGCTGATTACACAAACTGTCAAACTGCTCCATCTCTGCTACATCCACCATCCACCCCAATCACCTGACACTAAACCTTCATGTTAATTTGATTCAAATATTCTTATAACAGATAAATGTTGTTTGCACAACGTGTTTTCTTTTAAGTTGCTGAATAAACTGAGCTAACAGTTGGTTAGCTGTGCAGAAGGGTTTGTGACAGGGTTTGAATCAATTTAAAGGTTAGCCTCCCAGCTAACAGTAGCTCTCCCTAGCATTCCAGCTAACAGTAGCTCTCCCTAGCCTCCCAGCTAACAGTAGCTCTTCCTAGCCTTCCAGCTAACAGTAGCTCTCCCTAGCCTCCCAGGTAACAGTAGCTCTTCCTAGCCTTCCAGCTAACAGTAGCTCTCCTAGCCTCCCAGCTAACAGTAGCTCTTCCTAGCCTCCCAGCTAACAGTAGCTCTCCTAACAGTACTCTAGCCTCCCAGCTAACAGTAGCTCTTCCTAGCCTCCCAGCTAACAGTAGCTCTTCCTAGCCTCCCAGCTAACAGTAGCTCTCCCTAGCATTTCTAGCTAACAGTAGCTCTTCCTAGCCTCCCAGCTAACAGTAGCTCTCCCTAGCATTTCTAGCTAACAGTAGCTCTTCCTAGCCTCCCAGCTAACAGTAGCTCTTCCTAGCCTCCCAGCTTTAATTTCATAAAGGAGGTTGTTAGCAAACTTAAAATGGGATCATCCACTGTTTAAGATAAACCTTTCTCTACATAACAATGGTTGGCTCCTCAGATAACATGTGAAAAAGCTGACTTTATCTGCCATAAGATGAGGCTTTGAGGTTGAGGACAGGTGCATTTATTTGACTCCTCCTGTCTTGGAAGCATTGCTGTGGTGCAGGCAGTAAGATGCTGAACATAATAACGTTTGTAGCTTTTGTTCTTTTGAGTATTTATTCCAGACTGCAGTCCTGATTAGCTGGTGAAACTTCTCTCTTCATCGGCTCATACGTCCTCTGGAGCACTTGTTTGGTCTGTGGTTGGCGCCGTCTCCACTTGTAAAGCTGATGAAGCAGGACTTTAAAGCCTCCTCCTGCTCGGCTGCAGTCACTGTGAGTGTGACGGCTGAAGGCCTCCGATGTGAGATTAGACGAGGCTGAAGGAAGCTAATAGAGTTGTGGCTGTGATTAGCCTTGGAGCTGCTGCAGTGAACTGTGGTGGCAGTTTGCATCAGTGGGCCATTGGTGCTGACATGATAGCACTTGCTGCAGGAAGGACCCTAATTAATCATTATCATCATTAGTTTATTTGTGTCTGCAGACATTTCTCATTTCCTGTATCAGCTCACCTCCTCCGTCTCTCAGATTCTGTCTTCTCTTTTTCTCTTTGTTGATTCCAGCCCTCCGTCAAGAGAAGAGCATTTAAATGGACTCATCTTCATGCTTTTCTCTTGACGCTTTGTTTTCCTTACTGCAGGTGAGTCTGTTGGAAGTTTAATGGGATAAGAAGCTGAAGGACTAATTTCCATGTAAGGCTTTGGAGGTGACGTTTGGCTTACCGATGTTTTCCAGCCCAGCGACTATTCTCACCGGGCTGGGCTCGCGTGTCACAAAGCTATCATTTGGTTTAAAAAATAAAGATCAGATTTAAATGAGGAAATGAGGCAGGAACAATAGGTGCAAAACAAACTTAAAAAATATGAAGGTCAATAAAGGCAACACTGTCTAGCCTCCTGACAACCAGGAAAACAAAAATCAACAATCTTTGTAAGGTAATCAGAACAGTAAAAACATTTGTTTAAAATGGGAAAGAGAAAGAGAAATCTTGCTGTGTGGGGGAGGGAGGGGCAAACCAGAGGGGTGGATCATACCACTGTAATGATTAGACCCTCAGGTGTCAAACTGATCCGTGAAAGGGCCGCTGTGGCTGCAGGTTTTCATTCCAACCATGCAGCAGCACACCTGACTTGGCTCAATCAATCAACTGAACTGCCTTCGCACGGTCATTTCAAGTGTCCTCTTGCTTGATTGAAACAAAAACTTGAAGCCACACCCACTGCATGGGTGCTGCATGGTTGGAAAGAAAACCTGCAGCCACAGCGGCCCTTTCACGGATCAGTTTGACACCCCACAAGTAGGCCTGAACTTTGAGTTGGAAGTGATCTGTTGGTTTCTGGGACGGGTCACATCGAGCCAGGTCTTCAGGCTTGTGGACTCCCTGGTCTGACGTGTTGTTTGTACCATGTTAGGAGCAGGTGTAAACAGAGACAGTTCTGCACTAGAAACACAATCAAGTGTGACGCAGTTTTGAAGGAAATCCAATCATTCAGTCACAGCTTGGTGACTTCAAAGCTGCTGTCTGCCAACAGTCCGTTCACACATTCACGCTCAGAGAAAATCCTCTCATCAACACAACAGACCTCAATCAGCTGGTATCTGATCAGTGGAAACATCCAGCCTTGTCTTTCTCTCCTCATCTCTGGCTCCTCTAGAGCTCCAGAGCCAGACTCCAGCCAATTTAAATTCCATTTGTGGCTCTCATCTGAATTCATGTGGGACGCCTCATTGGCGGGGTGGCGATAAACATTTAGTGCAGCGGGGGGGTTAAACAAATCAAGAACGTGCTGTGACGAGGAAGCAGAAGAAGAGGAAAATAACTGTCCACAATGAGATGAGAATATGAAGCAGTGCATGATGGGATTTTACTCCATAATCACTGCGTTGATGCTCTGAGTTAAACACAAACACTTCTGAAAAGAATCAATGGCCTTAATGTGGTTTGTTCTGTCATGCTTGCTCTGTCTCTCATGTGTTGGAACGATCTGATGAGTTGGACTCAGTCTCTGAAACGTTGACTTTCTCATCTTCATTCGTTGGTCTTTTTCCCTCCAGCTCTTAAACTCGGTCTGTCAGGATGCCTTTCATTAACTTACACTGACCAGACCCTTGTTGTCCAGTTTTCTTCTTCCACATTGAAATGAGCCAAATACAAAATAAATATTGACAAAAGTCACTGCTCGAAAAAGCTGCAGTTAATAAATGAATACGTGTCTGTGTTGTGAGTCATGCTCGTGTTGTGTGTTTGTAGACAAATAGTTTTTTTTTTATCTACCAGGAGAATTCTTCTAGATGAACACAGACATCTGTGAACAGACCAAACAGAATTTATAGAACTATTGTCAGTCATAGATTAAATCCAGTCCAGATTAACAACAGACTAAACTGTTCAGTGCTCCTGTAATTTGGAGATGTGTGGGTTTCTTTGAGCCTTGACAGGTTAACCAAGTTTAAATGTTCCATTTCTATTGGCCGATCCATTTAGCTTGTGTATCCCTCATTCATTTTGCTTTGCAGTGAATATTATGTGACACGTCATCTTATTCCCATCCTGCAGGTGGCGGTACAGGCAGCCAGCAGACCATTCTCCATGAGGAGCAGTGGAAGATGCCGGCTCTGCCAGCACTGCTGCTGTCGATATATGTCACTGTCCTGCTGCTGACCATGGTGCCGCACTCCTTCAACCAGGCCAACACCCTTTCTGCCGTCAGGATGGGTGAGTGAATGTCAGTCAGGTGGAAACTGGTCCAAGGGCCAAATACGTCGCCAAGACTATTCACAGACCCTCTAACTTCAAACACATCATATCTGATAGAGCATCAATACTTTACTACTAATACTAATGCTTTACATTATTTTATTAAATATTAATAGATTCTTTAGGGTTAGAGTTTGTTGGAATTATGTAGTACACAGAAAAGTGTGAAATAACTCTAAAGCTGATTCATATATTAGAGTCCTCAGAGTAGCCATCCTTTGCTTTGAGAACTGCTTTACACACCTGACGTTCTCTGGATGAGCTTCATGGGGTCGTCACCTGAGAGCGTTTTCCAACAGTCTTGGAGAAGAGATGCTGAGCACTTGCTGGACCTTTTGTCTTCACCCTGTGGTCCACCTCATCTCAGACCATCTGTAGTGGGTTTAGTTCAGGTGACTGTGGAGACCAGGTCATCTGGTGCATCGCTCCATTACTGTCCTTCTTAGTCAGATAGCCCTGGCACAACCTGGAGGTGTGTCTGGGGTCATTGTCCTGTTGAAAAATAAATGATGGTCCAACTAAACACAGACTGTGGAAACAAATTTCCTTATGGGACAATAAAGGATATCTATCAAACCAGTTGGGTATGATGTGGTAGCCATGCTGTGCCTTCAGTTTGGAATAATTCCCCAACAGTGTCCCCAGCAAAGCCTGGGTGATCGTTCAGCTGACAAGTTATTTAAGCCCATGAGGCTCAGATTGTCAAAGAGTGGTTCAGGGAGCATGAGATGGATTGTTCCACCACAGAGTCCAGACCTTAACCCCATTGAGAATCTTTGGGATGAGCTGGAGAAGCTTTGAGCAGTGGTCAGACTGACTAAAGTTGACTAATGGACTAGTTGGTTCAAACTCTAGTGTGAACAAGATTTTTAGTTTGCTTTTAGAAATGTTTGAGCAGGCTTGGGTCAAACTCATCGGATCTCATTGAAGCAAATGCACTAAGAGCTGCGAGTTGAATTTAAAATATGTTCAGAACACAGACGACTTGTTGTTTGTGCTTTTATTAAAAGATGACTTGAACTGGAGGAATATTTGACTGGGAGCTCTTCTGGCTGTGTGTCCTCTGATAGCCATGGTCATTATTTCCCCAGAATCCTTCAGTCACAGCTGATGAATCCTCCTGCTGCTCTCATTCCTCTTCTTCATCTGGATTCCTCCTTTCTTTTCTTTCTTGTCTTTTTACGGGTCCCTCTGTTTGCCTGTCGCTGCTCGCTCTGTGTTTCCAGGTCTAATCGTTTGTGAAGTAACTGGATCAGGAAGCACTTCTGCTCTCAATGACAGACCAGGAAGATCAACTCTAACCAGAGCCTTGGTTTAAAACTTTAGCTTGGTTTCCTCTCTCAGTGTTCATGGCCTCCAGTTCAAATCCCTGCTGCTTTTATCTCGTGGGACTTGGACAGGCACTTGCATGCATGTTGCCATGGCAACCGGGTGTCCTGCTGATGTGTAATGAATCACCTTTCTCTATTCCATTAAACCCAGCCGGCTACTGCACACAAACACACTCACCCTGGACCTGAGCGTCGCCTTTAGAGTTTAGAGAGGATTTAAAGAGACAGCAGGAAATACAGAGTTAAATCTGACAGCACATGTATTAGATCTAAAACTCTTTGTGCGCACAGTCCAAGACATTTTGTGTCATTCATCAATTAGTTCATGGGTCAAGTAAAACGCAGCTTTAGTGGATATCCATGTCTTTTATTTGGACGGTTTCCTGATCAGACTGCTGCTGTAGGCGTCTGTTTACAGATGAACTTGAGTTCTTTGTTCTGCACAGACAGTTTTAATTTCACTGCTCTGATCAGTCCAGTCGACTACTGATCATCATCCACCTAAAAACTTTGATCTGTGATCTCCACATCAGCTGACTTGATGACGCTACAGTCTGTAGAAGCCAGCGTACGCCAGCCATGACGTTGGCGTCAGGGCACGGTCATTTCACTCTTGATACTGTCCTGTCCTGATCTATTGTCCTGTCCTATGTCTTATCATGTTTTTGTGTTGCCTGCCTAGGGACTGCGGATGCAAATTAACATTGTTGCTATAATCCAGCATATTTACGTCTATTTCTGTCTGAATAGATGTTCATTAATGTGCAGCGTCCCTATCAAATAAATAAATAAAAATAAAATAAATACATCGGAACAAGAACGTACGGAACATTTGTGTGTGCACGCAGCGTTCCTACAATGAGACCTCTGGTCTCTAGAGTCCAGGTTAAACAGGTCCAGGTGTGAACACTGATCTGGTCTCTAGAGTCCAGGTTAAACAGGTCCAGGTGTGAACACTGATTTGGTCTCTAGAGTCCAGGTGTGAACACTGATCTGGTCTCTAGAGTCCAGGTGTGAACACTGATCTGGTCTCTAGAGTCCAGGTTAAACAGGTCCAGGTGTGAACACTGATCTGGTCTCTAGAGTCCAGGTTAAACAGGTCCAGGTGTGAACACTGATTTGGTCTCTAGAGTCCAGGTGTGAACACTGATCTGGTGTCAGTCCACATGTGGAGGTGGTCTGGGACACATGTGACCTCCTTCCTTTGGTAGAGTGAACACACAATGAGTCCTGGGTCACATTAAAGACCAGCTACTCACCAGAGCTGATCTGAGGAAGAGGAGGAGAACTCATTCATTCATCCACTAGTAGAAATGATCACATGAATCAGTGACGTCTCTTCATTAGTGACGAGAGACTTTAAAAGATTCTGAGAAACAAACTAAACTAGAAACTGATGTCATAAATAAATCAGATGTTCTCATGTGAGAGTGTTTCCATCTGGTTCCTAAATGTGGATCATGTCTCCAAGTCACCAAGCAGCTGTTGATGGTTCTGATCCAGTGGTAGGTAGAGATCCATTAATATTCTACTGACCACATGATGGCGCTGCTGCTCATTTACAGACACACACACTGAGATCACATCTACAGAGCTGGCTGGGGACGCATGTGGAGACACATTAAGACCAGGTGGATGGACAGGGGAGACCAGGTGAGAGCAGGTGATGGACAGGAGAGACCAGGTGAGACCAGGTAGATGGACAGGTGAGAGCAGGTGAGACAGGTGGATGGACAGGTGAGACCAGGTGAGACCAGATGAGACCAGGTGAGACCAGGTAGATGGACAGGTGAGACCAGGTGAGATCAGATCTCAAGTGGTCGTGTTGAACAGGCCCAACGTTGGCCTGTTTAACATCTAACCCTAACATCTACATAATTAAGTGTTTTCTGATGTTCAGGGAGTTCATGCTAAGTTTAGAATCAGGACTTTCTTAAGCAGGAAAGCGTCCTGTTGTAATTTTCTGGAGCATTTTGTGTGGCATAAATGTGTTTCATCGTGTGCTGCATGACGCTCTTTGAGCTTCCACACTGGATTGCATTAGGCTGCATGGCTGTTCCTGTTATTGTGTCCACCCTCTGCATGGATTGAAAACTGCATTTTAGATCCAGAGATCATATAATTTGCCCGGCAGCAGAATTAAAAATCTAGTCAGGAAAACATGAATACTGCAGCAAAAGATTTTAACAATTCAGCAGCATGGTGTCCTACATGGTGTCCTACATGGTGTCCTACTTGGTGTCCTACATGGTGTCCTACTTGGTGTCCTACATGGTGTCCTACATGGTGTCCTACATGGTGTCCTACATGGTGTCCTACTTGGTGTCCTACATGGTGTCCTACATGGTGTCCTACATGGTGTCCTACATGGTGTCCTACTTGGTGTCCTACAGCTGCTGCTAAAAACTGCCTTGAATTATTTGTGCTGGTGCGATCAGTCATTTTGAAGGAATCATTAGCTTATGTTCATCATTAAATATCTCTAAACTACAGAGGAGCTGCTGAGGTAGTTTGTCACTGCAGGACTGTATCCTTTAAAAATGAACATTTGAACATTAGTTTGACTAAACGTGTCAGTTTTTATCTCAAAAGGCAAAAATGCTAAATGACTCCAGGCTTTGTTTCTAATAATTTAAATACACACTTGGGAATGGGGATATATATTCATATATGATGTACATGATATGTAATATCGGCTCATACATAGTAGTATTGGTTTTATGAAGTTAGGGTTTAATGGAAAATGACAAAGGTCCTGACCTCTAACGGTATATATATATATATATATATATATATATATATATATATATATATATATATATATATATATATATATCCTACACAGTTAATATGTAATAACACAATCCTAGTGGAGCTCTGTGAGCCTAATGCTAAAATCAGCAAATGTCCAACATTTGCTAATTAGCTGGAGCTGAGGGTGTTGATCCTCAGAGGAACATGAACCAAACCTTCATCTAATGATTGTTGAGGCTGTTCACTGTGTCCTGACCAACAAGGAGCCACGTCACAACATCCAAACTGAAGTTTGTCAAACCTGAGCTAACTCAAGTTGACTGTCAGAGGCATCTTGTTTGCTTTTGAAAGGACTTGTTCATCTGGAAGCTGGGCTTCCAGTCTGAAGCGATCAGAACGTCTTCCTTGGCTCTGGTCTGGTTGAAAGTCAGACCTCGCTGCAGCCTCCATGCTTTATCAAATGCTGCCAGCTACACCAAGCGCAGAGAAGGTGGGGACCTGACAAGGAAACCTGGGGGGGACACTGGAGGGAGGTCAGGGTAAAACCTGACCAGTATTCAACGGTATAATGAATTAGTTTGATAGTAAATGTGAGTGGAGCTGTTAAACTGTCAGGACACAAGAGAGAGTCTCTTTAGAGCTGACTGTTAATGAGCAGTGGTTGGCTGGTTCACTGCAGTCCTCTCATCGTCTCCAGGTGGACGGACACAGATTTTGTTTTTTACAACAGCCTGGCCTCTGTTACCAGGCTAGCTCTGTACATCACTATGCTAAGCTAACCAGCTGAGATACCGATCAGCTCATCTTTCAAGAAGTAAAACTGTCGGCAGGGCCGGTTGTTGTCCAAAGGGAAGACGTTTCAGTGGAAATGAACCACCTGCCCCTCTTTGTGTCCCCCTTAGCTACAAAAACCTCTTAAATCACCTTCGCGTTGGCCCCGGGAGGTTTTAATTATTAAGAAACACAAATCAAACCCAAAACAAACTCCAGCAGCAGCTTGTTACTGGATCTCAGCAGCACTTTCACTTTGATTCTTAGTCTCGTTGTGTCTCTGCAGCTCATCGGCCAATGAAACTAAAGAATGAGGAGGCATAAGTTAAATCATCTCATGGTTCAGGATCAAGTCCAGAGCTCAGACTCTTGCTTTTATTCATCCTCTGTGTCTGAAGAAGTCAAAACACCTCTGAGCTCATCTGGATTCAGATCAGGATGCAGCAACAGACAATATTTACCTGCTTCAGTGACAAAGGGAAACACTTCCCACATAAGAAACTACCTGATCTCACTGGTGTCTACTGAGCGTGCTCAGTATGCAGAGCAGATGAGTCAGCAGGGAGGGCTCAGCACAGATAAAGATGGCAGGTGGTACAGTACAGGCCTCTCACTGTCTGCTGCTGCTGCTGCTGCTGCTGCTGCTGCTGCTGCTGCTGCTGCTGCTGCTGGATGTGTACACCAGTCATTATATATTTACCCATCACATCCTGAAGATGCTTTGAGCTGGCAGCCAATTAAATGATGAGAGCTCAGAGCGGTGGATTCATGGACTCCATGGAGTAACATCCTCACACCCCCTCATCATCTGGCTCATATTCCTCTTTGTGTTTCCTTCTGAGAAAAGCTGTTCTGTTTAGATCTGGGTCCAGTGACCTCCACGGGGTCATCTGGGATCACCAGGCTTCATTTCCTGTCCTCTTCCTCTCATTCCCTCCAGCGGCCATTTTGGACGACCAGTCACTGTGCGGCCGTGGCGAGCGTCTGGCGCTGGCTCTGGCGAGGGAGAACATCAACAGTCTGATGGAGGACTCGTCCCAAGCCAGGGTGGAGGTGGACGTGTACGAGCTGCAGAAGGACTCCCAGTACGACACCACAGACACCAGTGAGTCCTCATCTGCTCTTATGTTTCTGTGTGAGGAGGCCGGGCACAGCATGAAGCAGGAGAGAAACAGGCTGCATTACATGTAGAGGTTATGCTGGTCACCATGGTAACCGTTACTAATCAGCTAATAAATCAACATCAGGTGAGGAACAAAAAGATGGAGGTAAAAAAAAAAACATGGATTATGAACGGCCACCAGGACGACGCACAGGAAGCTCACGGTTAAAAACATCCAGACCGGATCAGAACCACATAGATCTACAGATCAGAACCACATAGATCAGAACCACACAGATCAGAACCACATAGATCTACAGATCAGAACCACACAGATCTACAGATCACAACCACACAGATCAGAACCACATAGATCAGAACCACACAGATCAGAACCACATAGATCTACAGATTAGAACCACACAGATCAGAACCACACAGATCAGAACCACATAGATCTACAGATCAGAACCACACAGATCAGAACCACACAGATCAGAACCACATAGATCTACAGATCAGAACCACACAGATCAGAACCACACAGATCAGAACCACATAGATCTACAGATCAGAACCACACAGATCAGAACCACACAGATCAGAACCACATAGATCTACAGATCAGAACCACACAGATCAGAACCACATAGATCTACAGATCAGAACCACACAGATCAGAACCACATAGATCTACAGATTAGAACCACACAGATCAGAACCACACAGATCAGAACACACAGATCACAACCACATAGATCAGAACCACACTACAGATCAGAACCACATAGATCTACAGATTAGAACCACACAGATCAGAACCACACAGATCAGAACCACATAGATCTACAGATTAGAACCACACAGATCAGAACCACACTACAGATCAGAACCACATAGATCTACAGATCACAACCACACAGATCAGAACCACATAGATCAGAACCACATAGATCAGAACCACACTACAAATCAGAACCACATAGATCTACAGATTAGAACCACACAGATCAGAACACACAGATCACAACCACATAGATCAGAACCACACTACAGATCAGAACCACATAGATCTGCAGATTAGAACCACACAAATCAGAACCACAGAGATCAGAACCACACTACAGATCAGAACCACATAGATCTACAGAATAGAACCACACAGATCAGAACCACATAGATCAGAACCACACTACAGATCAGAACCACATAGATCTACAGATTAGAACCACACAGATTAGAACCACACTACAGATCAGAACCACATAGATCAGAACCACACAGATTGATTTGTGCCTTTAAGGATGGACGACATCTTTATGGAGCCTTAAAACCTTGAATGAGTTTGTTTTCTTGTTTTCTGAAGATGCTAAGCTAACACTCCTAGCCTGTGTGTCAGTGCCAGAGAACAAACATCATGTCCAGCTTCAACCAACATAATGTTCCTGTTTCCTCTCAGTGTGTCAGATCCTGCCAAAGGGCGTGGTCTCTGTGATTGGCCCCGCATCCAGCCCCGCCTCCGGGTCCACCATCAGTCACATCTGTGGAGAGAAGGAGGTGAGTCACAACTGGTTCAGAGCTGACCAATCACACGCTGAAGAGATACAGCATCAAGTCTGTAGCTTCACGTCAGCGACGTCCATTAAACAGAATCCTGAACAAGCTCCATGTTGAAGAAGACAGATAACCTTCCAGCTACCTGAACTGTTACTATTCTGCCAGATTCAGTTTGATTCTCAGGCTGCAGCTGATGAACTGATTTTAGAGGCTTTCACTTGTCTTTATGAATCTACATCCTCCTCCTCCTCCTCCTCTGATATTATTGGATTCTCAGCTTGGCTTTGAGATAAGATCGGAGTGAAGCCCAGCAGAGCTAATTACAGTTTACCGTTTAAACCTCTGATCACTCAGGACGCTGGTCCTCTGAACCGATTCCTGCTCGTCTCTCAGCTGAAGCAGAGACGCTGTCAGTCACAGGAGTTTTGTTGTGAATCTCTTCTAGTATCTCTGGTGGTCTCAGGCTTTGCTCTGTTTTCAAAGACTGGATTATCAGCATCAGACTGATTAAACTTTTCATTTCTGTTATCTGAGCTCTCTGTGAAGATGATTCTAGATGTCTCCCGCTTTCTTTTTTCATTTCCTTCCTTTTCATTTCGTTCTTTTACTTTTCTTTACAGCACTGTCTAGCTCTGTCCTCAACCATGTCCTCTTTTCATTTCTGGAGCAGTACCACTGTGTACAAATACACCAAGTATCAAAGGATTAGATGCAAATAATGTATACTGAAAGTGGATTTCAAGTTTTTAATCTTAGAACTGAAGTGATGGATATGGTCCAGTAAATGTTCGTTGTTACTTTCTTCTGCTGAATCCAGCCTCCGCGCTGTCATCATTTCCTGGGCTCTAATCCTCCCTCTTCCCTCTTCCCACAGATCCCTCATGTGAAGATTGGTCCGGAGGAAACTCCCAAGCTGCCGTACCTCCGCTTTGCCTCCGTCACACTCTACCCGAGCAATGAGGACCTGAGCCTGGCCATCGGATCCATCCTGCGCTCCTTCGGCTACCCCACGGCCAGCCTCATCTGTGCCAAAGCAGAATGTGAGTCTGAGTGAGTGAGTGAATCATCTGTGACCCCAGGTGACCCCAGGTGTGAAGTATACGCTGATGACGACAAACTGTTCTGTGGGTACCAAATCAGCTCCTACCTGCAGATGCCTGTACTCTATCTGTCCTCTGAAGGTCTCCTCTGGTATCATCACATGATTGATTGGTCCCCTGACTGGTCCTGCTCTCACCCAGTCATCTGAACCAGCTGAACATTTCTCCCATGTCCAAAAGGTCGACTGCAACAACCAACGTTCACTTCCGCTTTTATCTCAAAGAGAAGTTGGCGACTCTTCAAGGATTATTATTAATGGGCTCATCTAGACTAAAGTGTGGACTCTCTGATGTAGGAGTAGAATTGGTCTTTATCTTATGTATAATTTAAGTTGTGTGTCATATGTTCTCACTGTCATGTCTGGTCGGTCTGCTTGTCAACAGGAAACCTCCAGGGACCCCAGGGCGGTAGGGGCCTTTAGGACTGACAAACTTTAAACTACGGCAGCGACAGTAGGAAACTTCCTAGCTGCCTATTTTCACCAAAACAGACTCAAGATGCCTCTGATTGGTTGATGCTTCACTAATGAAGGCACTAAACTAGGGGTCAGGGTTAGGCTTCAGTTTGTAGCTTCACATGAGTGGTGTTAAATGAATGAAAAAGAGTAGTGTGATTATTTTGAGTTAACTTTAGAAGTCACGTGTTTTAATCTATTGACTGATAAATAAATGATAAATGATCCAGTAGATGACATGACGTCATCTAATAGTTTTACAGCCCGGTTACATTTCAAACAAATATCATATGATATTAAAAGGTGTGATTAATGTGTGTTAATGCACGTTAACACATGGAGAGCCTGTGTTTTAATTGAGATTAAATATTTTAATCTAATGAATCTATAGCCTGGAACTGGATCTCATTAAGAGACAAGAGAAAACTCCTCTTGCTTCTCTTCCAGTCTGTTCTGAATCTCCTCCTCTGCCTTTCATTCCTTCCTCTATCCATCTCCACACGTCTGGCTTGCTGTGTAAAGCATCTCTCCATCTCTAGCTTGAGCCTCGACCCGTTAGGGTTAGGGTTAAGGCCCTGTTGTCGTGGTCAGTGTTGTTGACCATGATGAACGCTTTAGATGAGATGAGGGGGGCGGTCATGAAGGTTAAAGCCGAGATAATGAAAGTCCAGCAACCTCGGAAATACTTTAACCATGAGACTCATTTCATTTGAGTAGGGAACATCGTGACGGCTTGAATCTTGTGTTCACATCTGGACCTTTCAGCTGTTTCTCCATGAACACGGACCTACAGTGTTTTCCACTGCTGTCATGTAATGCATCACATGGAACGTGTGCACGCTGTGTTTCCTGTGAATTATTGAATCTAATGCTGAACATAAACCACAAACAGCATCAAGAGAAGTAAATCCATTCTCGTCTGTATGGACTTGTGGGAGCAGAATTGATGGACTTTATCCCAGCCTGTTTACAGACTCTTTTCAGGCCTGGACGTTTTCAGAGCAGCAGCAGCTATTTGTCTCTCTAATGACTCTGAGTCCCATCAATTTCTGGAGTCAGAGGAATCATTTTTACAAGAAACCCAGAGACCAGCATGATCTCAATAGTCCTGAAACTTAAACCTACTTTTGATGAATGATTTTGTTGCTACTCGCTGCAACTGAACCTTTGTAGGGTTGTCACAAACTTTTCTTTCCCGCCGTTTAGGTCTGTTGCGATTGGAGGAGCTGGTCCGCCGCTTCGTCATCTCCAGAGAGACGCTGTCGGTGAGGATGCTGGATGACTCCCTGGACCCCACCCCCTTACTAAAGGAGATTAGAGACGATAAAGTGGCCACCATCATCATCGACGCCAACGCCTCCATCTCCTACCACATCCTCAGGAAGGTCAGGCCTTCTCTCAGCAGCTGCTGCTGTTGTGTTAATCAGTTCCCAACAGAGAGACTCCAGTACAAGTTCCTTCACAAAATGTTGGAGGACAGAGGACATTGATCAAACATCCATGCTGCAGTCCTTCACGTCGAGGAACACATTCATCCCAGCCAGAGGATAAAAACAATAACAATAATAATAAATTCATTTACATTTAGACTAAAACTGCTGGTCCAGAAACAAATGATCATACTTTCCTAAAATGCTAGATAAAGTCTTCATGCTTAGCACTTGAAGTTTGAAAAAAGGCTGTATGTTGATTTATTTAAAGTAGTGCCGTCAAATGTAATAGAAATAATAATAATCTTTATTTGTATAGCACTTTAATCAACAGTTGATCTTCAGTGTCCTCTCTCTGTATTTACTGAGGATGTGAACTAAACATGCAGCTGAGATGTTGATGTTGATGAATAATACAAACTAGAAAACTTACCCTTCCAGGTTCATTTAAAACAAACATGACTGATCTGAGTCAGCTGTGGAAGTCATGAGATTAAATATGTGAATCTATCAAATGAGAAGAAACGCAGCAGCCTCTAACCGGGCACATCTAAAACAGATTGATGTAAAGGTCTGATTCATTTGAGTTACTATCAAAATCATGAGATTACTAGAACACTGGCTCTGTTGCTTTTGGTGTTTCTTCATCGTTGATGTTTGCTGAGTAGATCATCAGACACCAGCTGAGTCTAAGCCACCAGCTGTTGGCCTGGGACGTTTAGACGACTGAAGGGACCCCAGCCGTCTGCAGGCTGTTCATAGTAAAGAGCTTGTCATGCCTCTACTCCGTAACGTCCTGACAATCAGAACTACAGCTGAAATGTTTCTGTTTTAGTCAGATTTACATTCTGGCTTTTCTTTTCTGTTATTTCCACCTTAAATCTTTTCATCTCTGGCAGCTTGTGTAGTTCTATAACCACCATGCTTGTCTAAATTATCTGCATGGGACTTCAGACATGTACTTCCTGTCTCATTGCACTCGTTTTCTATTCTTCTTCTTCTTCTTCTTTGGTGGTGACCTGCAGGCGAACGAGCTGGGGATGACAGTCGGCCTTCTACAAGTACATCCTCACCACTATGGTAAGTGATAAGAACTTCAATGCTCCAGCTCCTCCTCAGACAGATTCCTTTATTAAGAGATGGTCTTCTTTTCTTTTCCTTTCCTCCTCCCTGTTTCACTTTAATGCCTTTACTTTCAGTTCCTTTGATTTATTTTCACTTCTGTTCTTCTTTTCTCTTTTCCTTTCATTGTTTTGTTGATCATAGTTGAAGGGCTTCCCCAGGTATCAGCATCGGGCCCACTGTTATTCACCCTGAACATTCCTATTATTATACTGTAGTAAAGTTTTACGCTGATGATTCCATATTTTACATCTTTAGATGATCACTCCCCTAACTCTGTGGTATTTCCTTTTCTACCAACACATTTCTTTAATTTTATTTTCCAGATTTCATGCTCTATCTTTATTTTAACCCTACTTTACATTCGTTTATTTGTAATTTTATCTCTTTTTTGAGTATCACTTTTTCCTTCTCTTTTCAAAGTTCATCTTTTCTTTGTATTCCCTTTTAATTTCAACCCTCTCCTAAACCAGTTCTCTCCCCTATATCTTCACATTTCTCTTTAAATTAAAAAGTTTCTTTAGGTTCCTGTTATATTTCGAAATAACATTCACCCCTCTACCTGTATTTTACTCTCTTTTGTTTCCTTTTCCAAACGTCCTGAACTCTCCTGGTTCTCTTTCACCTCATCCCCTGCCTTCATATATCTCCTCTTTACCCATAAGTCCCCTCTCCGACTCTCCTCTTCTCATCAAAGATTCATGCTGGTACATTTGTCATCATTATAATTTCACTGTTGGGTGTCGTGTCCTTGTAGGAAGACTCTTTCCTGGATAATAACCCGTCTCAATCTCCTTGACTTTAAACGTCGCCGCTGTGTGACAGTTTTAACGGAGCTGTTAAGAACCGAGGACCAATCCGTCAGTCTGTTCCCCCCAAACAGACCAAGAGGAAAATGATTTCTCCACATAATCTGTGACCTTCTTTGACCTTTACCTCTGCTTCAGATGTCACACTGTTTTATTTTGAAAAGGTTGAATGAATGAAAGAATTTAATTGTCATTATATTGTGTTTGACTGCTCTCTAATTTATAACCAAAGGCAAAGACAAGTCAACCAGGTAAACCCCCCTCTAGACCAATCACAGCTGCGATAGACTCCAGACCCCCATGACCCTTCACAGGACAAGAGGTTACAGGAGATGAATGAATGAGTAATAAATCCACAAAATGTATGACAGACAGACAGACAACAAATAAATAAATAAATGACCAGAATTAAACTCCACTGTGAAAGTAATAAATGCAAAGTCAAAGGACCATTAAACTATTTGAGAGATCTAGTCATAATGGATCAGACTGATTTCTTGTCCTTGACTGAAGCAGGACGTAGTCTCCATGGTGACCACTGGTCCAGGACGTAGTCTCCATGGTGACCACTGGTCCAGGACGTAGTCTCCATGGTGACCACTGGTCCAGGACGTAGTCTCCATGGTGACCACTGGTCCAGGACGTAGTCTCCATGGTGACCACTGGTCCAGGAAGTAGTCTCCATGGTGACCACTGGTCCAGGACGTAGTTTCCATGGTGACCACTTGATGTTCTGACAGAGACAACGATGAGAGTTGTGTCAGCAGGTTAAAGTGTCGGTGGAGGGAGGTCAGCGTCCCACAATGACTTCAAATGGCAGAACTGTCCAGAGTGTGGGTGAAGTAATCAGTATCCTTATCAAACCCCTGCAGATGTAGAACGCTGAATATCTTACTGCTCTTCTAAGCACACTGCAACAGACGGACTTTCTCCTGGTCTTCTTCTTTAAATGAACATCCATCATGTCCAGTCAACGGCTCTTTGTCTCGGCATGGCCGTCTGACTAAGACTGATTTGATTTGGCATCCAGCAGTTTCCTTATGAGCTGGGACATTGTTTGGTGAATTGAGGAGAAACAGTGTTAACCTCACACTCAGACAAGCATTGGTGCTAAACAGCTGGGCAGAAAAGGTCTGAACTAAAACACATCTCTACAAACCGTGTGAAAAGCCTCTGCTTCACTGGTCAGGTCAGTCTAACCGTGAGCTTTACCCGTCTCCAACCAAACCAGAACAAAGCAGAATAAACCAAACTGTCCTGAACAGTGGAACCATGGCGCTTCAATCCAAACCAAAAGTAGTCTGTGCCACAGATTTCCTCTTCATCAGCATCACGCCAACGCACCTTTGTGGACATTTTGAAGTCCTTTGAAATGCAGCGTTTGATGCCCATCTTTTTTAAACCTTTATTTTCTCTCTCTCTGTGCCGCCCTGTTCTGAATCGAAAAATTGAGTTTGACATTCTGCTGCTAGAAAAAGAAAAGCCCAATCAAGCCCTTCATTGGCTTCCATCCTCTCTCTTCTTTGGGCTTTTCTTTCATCCCCCCTCATTTAGGATTTTCTTTCGTGCTGTGATCTGAAACCGTCTCTG
>SRSE01001141.1:0-58463 GCA_005024645.1 Planiliza haematocheilus | reverse complement strand
GCCATACACAATGGCCTAATTCTTTCATTGACAGGAAGGATCCACTGAGAAAAGTGCAGATTACGTCCTGTCAGCCCAGCCTCATGTCCGGATTAGTACTTTCTGCTGAGATGACATCCCCGCACAGGTCAAATACCTGAGAAGAATAGAGGTCGATTGATTAAAAAAAAAAAAAAAACAACAACAAACAAAGGCGGTCAATGGTGTCTGCTGATAAGGCTAGTTACCATGGTAACAAAATGTCATAGCCCCTGAGCTGGAAAGACCTGAATCCTTGATGAGTTCTGCCCTTGTTGTGGTTATTGGGATGTTGATAAGATTAAATCAGTGCCAGGGCTATATAATGTTAAAGAGGCAAGGTGAAAAAGCCTCTGTGATCTTCCTTGTGATTCTGTGTAGAGGCTCACTAAAAGTTTGAGTCCTTCTAGCTCAGCCAGTTGATGACATACACAGTGCTGCTTGAAAGTCAAACAAATGAAACAAAACTATTCTACTTTGGTATTGTTTATCCAGGAAAATGAGCCAATATTACATGTCAACGTAATGAGACTAAAGTGATGTTTTCTTTAAGAAAATTAGGGATTCGTCTCAGTTTGATCTTCACAGCACATGTTTGTAGAAGTGTATCAAGGGCTTTCAAAAAGGACATCAGAAAAAAGTGTTGTTGTTGATCTTTCGGGACTTTGCTGATGTTTTATGTCATCAGTCATTTATGTGCCGAAATGTAGAAAATTCTGAGGCGTACAGATATTTCTTAGTATCCATTTTTACCAGTCGGAAAGGATTCAATTCTGTGCTGAGCTATATGGTTTGTGATCCAGAAATATATACGGGAAAAGGCCATTTTTGCTTCCTATACCAGGATCGTTCCTTGAAACATAAACAGAAAGTTCTTCAGTTTCTTTAAGAAAAAAGATAGTTTGAGATTTAAACACTCAACTTTTTCAAAGAAAGGAGAAATTCTAGACATCGATGTAACAAATTTAATGTACATAAGATTTGGCTTGTATTAGCAGTAAAGAAGTGCATTCTTTCATTTCTCAATTTCGTGAGCTACGCCACCCACTCTTAATATGTATTTGTTAATTAGCTGCAGCAGAGAACTCGTTGTTAGCTGCAGCGCAAGAATATCAGCTGTTGTGAGTGGGCCAACGCCGCTGACCCTTTGCCTGCTGCACGGATGATTGTTTGCTCCCCGCTCGCTGTAACACATTGTTCTGTTCTGTCGGGTCAACGTGGAGACGTGCTTGTTGTATTGGTTATATAAAAGTGATGGTTTTGGAGAATGAATATTTGATTGGGGCCCTTAATGCAGAGAGAGCGTTCAGATGAGGAGGCGGTCAGTAGGCGGAGAGCAGCAAGCTGCATCTCTGTCCAGCGTCTGGCAGTACGCCAACCAAAGGAGAGCTTTTACTGTACCCACTCTTCTACGCTTCCATCTACTCTACAGTGTTCTTCTACAGTCCTCTCTCTTTCCTCTTCTCCTCTCCTCCCTTTCATTTCTTGGCCCATCCTCTGTCTTTTCACTTTCGGTGTCCCTCTTCCTCTTTATTGCTGATTTGTGTCTTCGTTACCTAGTCTCAAACTGAATCGCAGTCAACACAAAGTCAGGGGTCATTTGAGTGTTTTCCGAAACACTGAAAAAAAAATAAAAAAAAGAGACTTCCTTGCCGAGAGAGGGTGTGAAATCTGTATAGTGGGATGTGTGCACATGGCTGGGCAAGTGCTCATGTTTATGTATGTGACCACATGAGCCTCGCTGCTAGAGATAGACGTGGGGGTGTTGAGTCACATGCATGAATAGGGAGGGTTTACAAAGCATGTTATTTAAGGTTGTCTGTGCATTGGTTACAATATGCAAATGTGTGTTAATATGTGAAATAATATTTAAATATTAATAACATAACAACCTATGCAGTAATCTATCAGTGCTAAACTAAGGAGAACAAAAAGCAGCGGAAGAGGGAAATCCCTGTAGGTCAGCCTCCTCTTGGTTGACAAAGGAAAAGCTTTCTCCTGTAATTATCTTTTGATGCCACTCAAACGCTGCCTAAATAATAAAGGGGTGAGTCGTGCAGGGAAGGAAAATGAGCCTCAGGGCTTCATGCCGTTGTAGAAAAGCAAGTAGTTTCCTCACCTGAGCTTGAGAAAATATCCATGCTTATTTTTGAGTAAGTGTGATACTCCTGCTTGTTACAGTGCCTGTCTAAAACCACAATGTCATGCAAAAACGACACAGATCCATTTGTAATGGAGCAGTGGGATTCTAAGCCGATTAAGCGTAGTTTCTGTTGAATTTTGTTAGTGAGTTATTGTCAAATTTTCAATTTGATGCATAAGAAATTGTAAACACTTGTACAACGTGACCATCAGTTTCCCCAGAATGCCATATCTTCAGTCATGTGTAATATACAGCATAGTCAGTACTGCAGTGTCCTCACCAAGGATCAAACAAACAAATCACTCAACCTGTTAATTGAGAGCTTTCATGCATTAAAGTTCACTTTTTTTTGTCTTCGGCATTTCTGTTGGAGCAACAGTTTTGTTTCTGCTTCATCTTATCAGACCGAGCTGAAATGCTGCTCACTATATAATAACATTTTTGTTATTGCAGTAAGAATGAATGAATTTGGTGAGGTGCTCTATTCAGCAACTAAATGAGATGAAGTGACTCAGGCAGCCTAAAGTCTAGGTAATACTAAAAGAAAAGGTGCTTTTCCTTTTCTGTCATGATGATCTTCCTGAGCAGGACGGAGCACTTGTGCATGGTTTAGGGGTTGTAGGAGTTAGTATTTACTAAAGTCGATGAAAGTGACTGATGGCGTGACAAATAAAAGCAGTGGAAAGCAATACTTCCCAACAATGAAATCTATATTCTTTACTTGAATACATATGCTGAGAACGCACAGCTCATGCTCTGCATACCCTGTGCTGCAGATATGTATAGCCTGTATAAAAACAGGCTGCAACTCAGCACCACCAATAGATTTTTAAGAGTACTCCACAGCGTGATGTAAGATGGGTTTAGCTGGGTTTAAAAGTATTCTGTATTTCTCCAAAGCCTTTTCCATGTACCGCAGGGCATGGACTGCTGTTAAATGATTGCTGTTTCACATGTCACGGTAGTATGGGCTTCATCTTTAGGGCAGTGTTTCCATACGGCTGTTAGTGTGCTGCAACAACACGTTGTGCTCCTCACCTGTCTTCTTACCTGTCTTCTGAAAGAGCTCGTTGTGTTGTAATTGTCATGTTATCACTGACTAGACAACACGATGCTTAAGGCATGACACAGCAATGAAGTCGACAAATTGACTAGTCGATTAGTCTCTCGTGTGGCTACACTGAATGGGGTTGTACAGGTTACAAGGAATGAAGATTCATCATGAAAATATTCTGTTAAATTTTTTACCTTGTGATAAGGATACAGTATATATGGAGACTAACGAAATGAGATAAGGAAATGAGGCCAAAGATTTTCAATAAATTATCCCTGAAGCTTCCTTTTACTTTTATGTCATTTCATGGCTTAGCAAAGGCGCAAAATAGCTCAGTTCAAAGACATAAAGAACAAAAGAAGAAACAGAAGCCAGACAGGTGAGGCTGTGGTCTGGTTGGCTGCAGTTGACAAGCGAGGTCAGCTAGACTGGGGCTGCTGTAAATTATTTCGCCCCTTGGCTTCCCTACTGACCTTCCGCAGTGGAAACACTCGGACAATTGGACAAGCAAAGTGTCTCTTTCCAGACAGCTTCTCGCTTTGTTCTGGGTGACTTTTTTTCAGAGGTTGTGGCCTTTGAGGAACGGCTGCAGCTGTGTGCTGGCTGATCTTCAGCTATTTTCCTTCCCATGGGGGAGGTCAAAGAGGGAGGTGGTTTGGCACACCAGTCTAATGCCTTCCTAATTGCCGCTCCCAGGTGGGTGAGTGAATGATATAGGGAGTTGGAGAGGAGAGAAGGGTAAGAAGTCGGGACAGGGGGATGTGAAGGTGAGTTCTCTCACGCAGGCTAATGATAGCAGCACAGACGTACAAGCAGAGCTGTGGAAATGATGTGCTTGCTAGTTTGCTCAGATGGTGAAATGGGGACAAAGAGGGTCCAAAGACACAAGCCAGGGTCACATGGACCTTCAGTGAGCATCCCACTGAGCAGACAGCAGCCGGCCATATGGGAAAACAGTACAACAATGGATAAACATGCATGGACAAGAAAGATGTAGAAAGAGAGGGGGTGGAAGGGAAAGAAGGGCAGAGAAAGGGACAGATGGTGAAAGGTCAACAGCCTCAGTGTTTACAAGGTTTTTCCTATCATATCAGTTTACAGTAGCTGTTGTGCCGCTGCAATACAATATGCCTCGAGTGTTTAGTACAGTCGTGTTTTCTCCGACAATCATTGTCTCAACACGTTTCGCCAGCGATGAGATCAGATTTTGTTCCAATCCAGATTTGTTCAAGGCATCTGAAAAGGACAAGAGTGTTTGTTTTATTTCCCCAGAGTCGCGAGACGTTTTATTTGAATATTCTTTTGACATTTATACAGATTCGTGGTGCGAGGTCCCAGTGGGTGAAATGTGCTCCACTAGTGCTGTGGCATTTAGCAGTTGCCATGGCCGTGTACCGCATTTACCGACTGCAAGCCACAGTGACTTCTTGACAGCTGTGTGTGAGCGTAGTCCAGGGTTGGGCTTCCGTGTGTATATGTAACACAGAACGGCTCACACACAATATGAGATGTGTAAAGTCAAGACCTGTACTGTGAGCGAGTTTCAAAATTTCATCCTCCTCTAACCTTCGTGCCGCCGCCGTCGCAGCCCCCTGCACCTATAGGAATATTTACATAAATATAAGAGGTCAAATTACTTTCTGATACCGTAATTAAGAGTGATTGATTCTTTGCACCCTTGCTATTAACTTTGTTGTAAAGGAATCATTATGTAAATTGAAAGGACTGCACCGCATCAAAATTAACTGTGAGCACGAGAGCAGGGACTCATTAACTGGAACAGCAAAGGTTTCTTGTGAATGATTTTCCTCTGGCCCTTGCTCCAAAATCGAGTTATTCTTAGCTTTGGTAGCTCCAGGCAACTGTTGCCATGCATACATATCCATAGATACGCTTGGTGTTGCAGGCTTTTTTTTTTATTTGTTTTCCAGCAGTGGGGAGGGGCAGTGGTAAGAAGGACGAAAAGAAGGTGATTGGTGAAATGAACCCGGGGGACCATTGATTTCCGAAGAGTGGAACCATGAAACGGCCATTGTTTAGCACTAATGCTTGTATTGCCGGGTGGTTGATATAGATTGTCCCTGATGCTGAGAAAATGCCCAAAACATCAAAGTATGAGGCACGTCAAAAATGTATGGAGGGTATGTTCATGCACAACGGCGTATGTGTTTTTTTTTCTTGTCTGGGTGTGTGTGCGCAAATCGTTGCACATGTGAGTACTCCAAGCAGCGGCTTAGTTGTCCCTCCTGGCCTGGTGTGGGCAGATGTTTGCGGAAAGCTTCCCAGAAAACAAAGCATGTGAACATTTCAGCAATACCTTAAGCTTCTTATATGCTCATAGCTGAGGTTGACCCGTGTGGCTTTAATTTACTTTCATTCATCTGCCATACAAAACTCAATTCAATAGCAACTTCAATTTGAAGACAAAGCCTGCGACTGAGAGGATGTAAGAGATGGCGAGTGTAATGAGCTCCTTGGAACATTTACTGTACGTTTCTTTTAATAGACTGCGGTCGGAATACTTACTTGGCCCTTGGCAAAAAAAAAATGTAATGAATCTCTTACTGTTGTTGTTCTGTTTCACACCATCATATTTCTGAAATGCTGTCTGAGGATTCACTTCAGTATTCTAAAACTCCTCAGCTGACTGTTTGTACCCTTGCAAGAGAAAATCGATGGTGGACTTGTTGACTTCTGACAACACGGCACTTACATAAGACCCCGCTATGCAACTGACCTGAAGTGTGCTTGAACTGCAGTCTTGAAAATAAAAGGCAGGCTGGTGATATTCTCTTTTTGTCCTTCCTCCTTTTAGTCCCTTCCTTTTCTCACTGAGTGCAGCGCACCCCCTTGAACCTGTAATACTGTCACTCTTAGAGAGATGACGTAGAGCTGTATTTTTGTTGTAAGCCTGATTAAAACAGTCTTAAGACATTCAGATTTGGTTTTACGTTCCTGCTTTGGTTACGTGCTTCTCCTCTACATTAGAGAAAGTGTATTAGCTACACTCCCCGGTGTCTGATGGCCAGTGGTCACAAATGAAATGGGCAGGAGAGGAAAGCCTCCCTTAGCCTTGGCAGCAAAGGTTAGGACAATAGATTGAATTTCTTCGGCTTTGCTTCATCTATACGTGGATTTATCCCAAGTGAGCCTTAAGCTGTCGTTCTTACCCTGTTAATTCTGGTCTGAGAGTCTGTGCGTATGCGTGCGCTTGTGTGTGTGTGTGCCAGTGCTCGCCAACAACACAACGTTCCCATCCCATCAGAGCGTCAGTGCACGGTTGCAGTGTGTGCAGGAAGCTGCCGGGAAACTTTTAAATTCATTGACTGGATCCCAATCAGTTTAATTATTTATATTTCAGTTTTCTGGAGTGTCAGATCACAGAGGACAGAATGCTGTTTGTGTTAGGAAGCTAGAAGATAGTGCGGTTGGGCTTCTGTGGTATGTGTCTGGCTGTTTATGCCTGTCCCACTTAAAAGTACTGAGAGAAAAACACAGCTGCTGTTGTGAAATCATTACCAGATCTCAGATAAACAAATGTAAATGTGTTACCATTATCACAATTCCCACTTTATTCTGAGGCAGGGGAAAATGAGTTTTGACACCGTTTCTGTGTATACAGTACTAAAGAGAGAACAATAGTTCCTTCCCACAAAGAGAAACGCGCTCAGTGAATCGTCCTCAGGCTATTAGGTCAAAGAGTCGTAGGATGCCACATGGAAGTTCTGAAAACACAAAGCCCAAGTGACAGTGGCTACAGTCGACTCCTAATTTAATCACATACATGAGAGGCTGTAATGTAACCCTAAAAAAGTTTTTGCAGAGGGAATGTGCCAAGTGTCTGAGCAGATTATGCTCTCTAGTTGTGCATTTTACAGTTTATGGGGTTTCTAAACTAGGAGATCAGGACATGATACGGTGTTAGCTTAGCCGTTGTGTTGAACCAGTTTTATTTGATCTTTTCTCTCAGAGTAACAGCTCCACAATAGAGCATTGTTTGCAGATTGTAAGTCGATGGAGCAAATATGTGTTGTGAATAAACAATGGGGTCTTGTTAGAAGCCAAGCTCGCGTAAGTATCTAGCAAATGCTACCTTGTATGCTTCCTTCTGTTGATTAATGATCCAGCCACATTTAAAGTGACTTGCTCATCCCACGTGGCTTTGTTGCTGACAACTGGCTGTTTGTGCATGTCTACGCTCTGGTCTTGTGTCATTAATTCATTTTGTATTCTGATTTTAATTATTTCATTAATCCCTCATGGGGGAATTATTTATCAGGATTTAATCCACTCATTCGTGTGTGCAGCGATCAGCCAAAACATTAAAACCACTGACAGGAGAAGTGACTAACTTTGACCATCTTGTGACAATTCAGTATTTTGCTGGGAATGTTTTTGACCTGGCACTCATGTTGATGTCGACCAGACCAGGCACCCCCACCAAATAGCAATGACACCAAGCAGGATACAGCCTGACACAGGCTGAGAAATTATACAAGACCAGGGCCTAGATGCCAGTGGGAGCATTGCACAAATAACCACTTGTCACCACACCACAGGTCAACTCAGAAGGACCATGTCCATTCTCTGATCAGTCACAACTGATTTGGAGGCACAAGGGAGACCTACACAATATTAGGAAGGTGGTCATAATGTTATGCCTTATCTGTGTACACTTAGTGTACACGCAGTGGGCTACCACCTTTGTAGATCCCGGGGAGGGGTTTGGGACCTCAAGGCCCCTCAGCCATGGACATAGGGGGATGTGAACCAGTGACCTTACAATCCCATAATGTCCTCTATAACTGTTTGTTATTTCCAAACGTTTCTGAGTGAAACAAGCCACTTTGACTTGCCGTCACTGCTCTCTACTTGAAAAGAAAATGCCACCAGCATTACCATCACCAACGTTTAATCTGGGTTCACACAATGTAAGTCTCAAACAGCGTTTCCTTGCACAGTTAGAATAATGCTCCCACTGGCTTCACCTCAATCCGGTTGCCTCAAAGTTGAGAAGCTTGGTACCCCTCCCACTTCATTTGACCTTTTAATTTGTTTTGTTTTTTTCACTAAGTATGGCTTCAACTGGCTTACTGTCACTGAAGTATTGTGGTCACTTGTCCCCACACTGCTGCATTGCCGGTAGTCTCTTCCTGTGTGTACACTTCTTGAGTAACATCACCAGTTGCTGAATTGTATTTATCAAGTTCTTGATCGTGTTTTTTTCATATGAAACTATGAAAAATAGGAATAAAAACTTTGGGTTGAAATACACTTCATTTGCCATGCTTGCAGAATCTAATATTTTGCAGGAAAAAAAACAAACTTATTCCACTTTCTGGTGTGATCAGACCTTTAATCAGAAAGTCATTTTAAAGAAAGACCATTCATTTCCTCCTGGTATTTCACCTTGGGTACAAAAGCTGCCATCATGTTTTCTCTGTGCTGCCCACGTACTCCCTCTGTCTCCTCACCTCTGTTATAAGACACCCAACCAGCACAGTTCAACTCCCCTTAATCCCAGTCCCATTTCCATATTGCTGACTGTCTCTTCTTAATCACTACCTTGCAGTCATCCCCAACAGTCTGACCTGCTTCAACCTCCTAATTCCTTCTTACCGTTTGGCCTGAAGGGTTGATTTCACCTCTGGGAACTCTGTAACTATCATTCCTCCTGATGCCTACATGTCTTTCTCTGTCACTGACTTGGTTTTTACAGGCAATGGTGACATCTTATATATATGCTGTTGAATAAACAGCGATAGACCATACGCACTCTTACTTCCCTGCAGGAGTGTATGGTATCAGAGGGTTCCAACCTCCAACGTGTTTCTAGAGGCAGAACTTTTCTTTGTAACATCCACAACCTGAAAAAAGGGGTGGAACTGAAATTGTGTTTTCCTCTGTCCTGAACCAATGTTAATCTTCTTCCCGAGTTTCAAGCTGCTTTTAGCAATCATATCATCCTTAAACAAGATTGTTCCATGCAGCATTTTATGCAAATCAAGCTGGCTGAAATTTCTGTCTACATCATTTTTAATTCAAACTGAAACAGTCAAATGAAGCGATAGAGCATAAAATCCTCTTGGTAGAAGATCACTTTTATTTTGGCTCGTGGTGCTTTATGAGTTAAATACTGACCAAGACATAAGCATATGATGAAAGCACCATCCCAGGAGTAACTAACAGTACAGCTACAAATCAGTATTTATGACTGCTGTCACTACAGTATAACATTATGATGTTCCGGACCTGCAGCTGAGGGCTGAGCTGTATCTGTCCGTCCATCTGCTCTGATGTTGACAGAACCTGAAGGGATGATGTATCTTGGCAGTGTTTTCTGATATTTAAAGCTGAACTAAGCCGTATTTCTGAATCAAGATTGAGTCAAATGACTCCCCGTAAAAATCAACAAAGCAAGTCGATGCCAGTTCCTGTAAAGCTCAGGGCGGCCACTCCCAGGGCGGAAGCTCATAAACTGGTTGAATGCTAAGCTGATGGAGTGTATATGGGTTATACCTTAGAGTTTGTGTCATAGGCTCTAAAGTCTCAGATATTAAAGACTGCTTAATAGCTTTTAAACCCCATTCATACCGCCCACCTTTAAAGACACCGCAGTAAATTAAACAGGAAATTCTCACTAATTTGCCTTTAATGAGATTCTTTTGGTACACAAATTAGGCTTTTACCAAAACTCACCAATTTTTTTAACTCAGTATTACCCTTGATCATATTTAAATTTAATTGCATGGTGATTAAATGATCATATGATGAAACCATTTTAGTAAATTCTGGTTAATAGCACCAGGAGAACTGCAATAAAAAGAGACACTACAGTGGTTTTGTATTGCATGTTCATGAAGTCGTGAGACTAACTCCAACTCAGTGGGACCTTTGATTCATTGGTATAGTGTGTAATTTCTTCCAGAAAAAAGGTGATTTTTTCCCCAGCCACGGAAAGTTCTCTTCACAAACTCAGACCAAAGAATTACAAACTGATCAAGTGTATTTTAGAATCAGTGGAGTAAAATTAAAAGTTTTTTGTTTTTTTTACTTATATAAAGAGGTTTGCCTGATGTATTGTGTTAATTAGCATTAATTAGATTTTTGATGAAAAGGAAATCTTTAAAATGTTTTACTTTAATAATACTCTGTTCTTAAATCATTTAGATGTGTTTTCCAAATTCCAATCGATCCCAGCCATACTTACTTACGCAGAACCAGCCAATACAGTCTCACAATGTTTTACAATGAGGAATTAGTCGGGGGTAGTGTATTGTAGACAAGTGTCAGCATTGCACATGTTTGGCATAACTGTACGCTATCATATTTAGCAGGGCTCGCTGTTTCACTTCCTGAATACGTGTTGCCACGTTTTATGCTTCATAAAATACTACTTCCAGTCAACATCTAGCTGTAGAACAAAGCATATGATGTCACCTTCTTGTGGATTAAAGTAAGATTTTGATGTATGTGGGAGATAAAGGTTAATGGGCCAAGCGAAATGGAGGGCTATCACCCCTTCTGAGCTATGAGCAAACACCCCAACAACCCGGAAAATAGATCACCCCACTTGGCCAAAAGGACACCGGCAACTGGAGCTATCATCTTTTACTGTAATTTTGTTCGAATGAAAAGAGCTAAAGGTATGTGGAGAGAAAGTCTAACCTCAGAGCCTGACAAAGTAGATTACCTCATAGGCACACATCCCCTGCCAGCAGCGTGATATAGGCAAAAGCAATAGAAAGTTGACTGTATAAAGATATATGACTGTCATAGCCCATATTCCAGATACTTGGTCATCCTTACAGGCTGTAATGTCCAACTATAGCCACCAGTTCATAAGGTACGATAGATTATACTGCTCTGCTATGGACACCTTATCCATCCTGTCGCACTGGGGACTGCAGAAAACCGTAACCATGGTCACCTCATTAAAGGAGCAGGGGGGAGAAAAAGGAAACCCATAGCATTCCGGGCAGTCTGATACAAAATAGCACGCGCACTTGCACATAGACACTCGCGAGCACTCTAAGAGTTCATAAATTAATTGCCATAGTATTAAATGTGAGTTATTTTAAGGGAGTAGTTACAAGTAATGAAAGCGGTGATGTCAGCACCATGTCACAGAGACTTTGAGGTACTTTATGTGATGTCTGAGGCGATCAATTCTCGAAAGCACATAAAAGGAAAAGCTTGTTGAAACGTTCCTGGGAAACCACTTTTTATATATGTGCATATATATTTATATATATCCAATAGTTTTCCCTCTCTTGGATCAAAATGTGGAAAATTCAATACGCCCACTTTGTCACTGTTCCTGGAATAGCTGTGGCAGTATCGATCATGGTATTCTTTGGTTTTTTGGCAAGGAATACTGGTTTTATTCTGGAGGACAGAGCACTCAAAAAGTGTTCGCCGATATACCATCCTTCAGCCTTCAGCCTCTCTGTTGGACTGGCTAAGACAAGCCAGCGTTTGAAGCCTTCCATCGTCCGTATTTTAGAAACAGACCCCTGTCGTATTATTTGGATCATGTTAGGATTGTGTTTACCATTTCATTATTGTGCACATGTGTTTCCAGTTATCCCGAAAGCTTCAGATGTAAGTGGCTGCCGTGTCTTCCAGAGAGCTTGTTGATCTATGTTACTGTAAACCTGTAGCTCCTTTTAAGAATATGAGGCTGCTCTGCACTCTACAGCCAATAAATAATTTAATGGGCCTGGAAAATTAAGATGGATGAAAGTTGAAGGATTGTCTATATTCCCCACCGCTGTTAGATTAGATTAAAGTTTAATCGACCCCTCTGGGGAAATTACGAAATGGAAAACTTGCAACTTTCGGGAAAAAAAAGAAAAAAAAAAAAAAGCAAAAGCAAAAAAAAAAAAGAAAAAAATCAAATGAATATGAAACTAAGTGGTAAAGACTTCCACATAATGCGTTGCAATATATTCAATGTCATCAACAAGAACGGTGTCAGTTTCATTTTAGAATAAGTCTTCATTACCCACAGCACACTGTAGACTACACAAATGTAATATGTCTGCTCAGTAAAAACCATGCATCTTAAAGTTGGAGCTGTTTTTATGTTTTCACATCAGTAGAGAGATTTCTTTCTTTTAATATGTCTTAGGCTTATGCGAAGCTTAACTGCAAATGAGGCTTATTTGCATAATTATTTGAGGTAGATGAAAACACTGATATTACTGTCATATCCGCCCATTAAAAAAGATGCTGGAATCAGTAACTTTAGGTTAGCTTAGCTTAGCTTAGCATAGAAAAACGGGTGTTCTGTTGTCAGACACCACAGGACACCCTCAGAAGGACCATGTCCATTCTCTGATCAGTCACAACTGTTTTGGAGGCACAAGGGAGACCTACACCATATTAGGAAGATGGACATCAGTGACCCCTGTCTGAGCACATGTCATGGAGCAAACAGCACATCTCCTCTCCATAATTCCTTTCATCTAAAAAATGACTTGTGCCACTCATGGGATATTCAGAAATTAATGACACAAGGAGGATTATATTTCCATCCGTTTTCGGGGCTTCTCTGTGGCCGTCGAATTTATTTTGGGCGACACAAACAGCAGTTTGAATGAAACTTTGTGAGTTGAATAAGCGGAGACATCCGCTTCCACACTTCCCCTGTGTTGGAGAGGAACAAGATTGCTTTGCAGGAGTGATAAATTCAGAAAGTATACACAATTATGCATGAGCCATATGGTCATTTAGGAATACAAGAGTGGAGGATGCAGAGCAAAATTGTTCAGCCCTCCTGCAGTTGGAAACTGAGGACGTTACTTTATGCCGTTTGTCGTGCAAAGATGTTGCACGGACAAGCTGTTCGGCCCAGCCTGCGCAAGATTGGAGGACAGGCGCGTCGCTGTGCTGTGATGATGCCGAATGTTCAAACTGTGTGTAGACGGTATTTCTGTTCTGTCTTGTTGACTGCAGCATGCATGCACAAAATTTCATGAATGTAGTATTGAGGAGGATCAAATAATAGAAATAACGGCTGACACAGATAATATATATATGTAAACATGAATAGACGAACTAGAATCACTAATTAAGACTGCACTGATTTATGAAGAAGTTGGTTGTTAAATATGGACCTATTTACAGTAAGTAGCTTAATTTAATGCATTGTAATTATTTTTCATGTTAGTCACAATGGATTGGTTGCGTTTCGTTGCTTACTTTATACTTTATACTTTGCTTACATTCATACGGCCATGCATCCTGCACACACACAGAGAAATCCCAGAACACACACTTATCTCTGCGCCATTGTGACTAATTGCAGCATCCTGAACCATGAGGCAGTAAAGTGAAGGTCACCTTGTGTTTGGCCCCAGCTGATAAGCTATAATGTTGTCTTTTATGTGATGCCATGCTCTCCACGGACCCTCTGCAGCTCGCAATGCCTGATCAATACACTAAATCAGACAGTCTCATTATGGCACTCTTGGGAATTTGTGTGTCTGTGCGTGAGTCTGTACTTGTGCGCCATGCAGAATTTAATTTCGTACACGGTGTAGTTTATTGTGGGAGAGTGAGTTTTATGCTTGCGTGTGTGTGTTTGTATCTCTCTTCGGTAATGCAATTATTTGCTCAGTCATTAACTTGCATAGAAAGCAGGCCTGTATCAAATTAAAACAGTTTAAGGTAGCTCAGCTGGATTTGCCTCGGCTGACATTTTTGAGATATCCACCGATGTTAATATGGTATGAAATTGGGATTTTCGGGGAAAATGTCATTTTTATAAGCCGTAACATTTGACATTCTTCTTAGCCACTTCATCAGCGAATTTTTAGTCCAACGTTGAATGAATGGCAATCAATTGATTTGGAAACGGTAGCAAGCACGTTGACCTTTTCTTGGAAAGTTGATTTTGCCGTTGTATATGTGCCCACGTGTGCATGCTAGTGTGCAGGCCTGCATGCACTTTCATTCGTGTACATGTGTACGCGCAGACAGTATCGCGCCTGAGCGGTAACAATACAGTTAAAGTGCCCAGAGCCAGTAATAGCTACCTTCAAGGTTCACCTTCAAAACCCCAGATTACAAGTTGCACCTACCCCTTTCTCTGCTATGATTTCCTCTGCTCTCTTTATTCCCCCGCTCCCCAGTTCCTCCATCTACCTGTGCTGCGCTGTAATTCATGCATGTCCTCGAAACCCATCACCTCCCTGTCTGGGAATATCACAGCAATGAAAGCAGGAATGCCTCCTAAGAATTGCGTCCTTCGGTCTCACTGGATGGTGTGCATGTGTGAAATGTCAGTCTTGCGAAGCCTTTCCATATGAACAGTGTCATTGTTTTGCAACCCCAATATCACCGCTCTCCAGTATAAAAACCCATCGGCACTGTGGAAACTAGAATACACTGAAGGGACATAAGGACTGATCACAACTTTATGTCCCCGTTGACTGATATTTCAGTGATTTACTGATATTTAGCTCACGGTGTTCCCATCTCACACACCCAGGCACACAGGCCTGTAATTTCTCCTGCCAGCTTGTTTTTATCTCCTCCATAAACGATAAACATAATTCTCAATCCCCAGCGCAAGGCAGAGGATGACTTCCAAATCTGTGGCGGGATGTGTTGCCATAAACAATCCCGTGACGGTATTTCTGTGTTTCTTCCCGTTTCACCGCAAGCGCCGGTACGTGCAGAGGCGGAGGAGGTGGAGGGGGGGCAGCGCGAGAAAAAGGTCGAGCAATTTTGAAGGAGGAGAAAGTCCTGGGAGACTGGGGACGGGCTAAATGAAGAGAAATCCAAATCTTTCAATTAATCTGCTTAGCTCCCCCGTGGGCAGATGTTGGAGAGGCTGCAGCGGGGCACAGGTCAGAGAAATAAACAGACAAGAGGAATAAAGAGCGGGAAAAAAAATAAAAAAATCCGAACCCCATCGCTGGCTGAGTTGTTGCAGGTCTAATCTTTTTTGCCCTTCCAGCCACCTTGCTTAAATCTTTTCTTCTGTTTCTTTCCTTTTTTTTTCTATCCATACCAACCATCTGGTTTCTTGGGGTTACAAATAGCTTACCAGTGCTGCCAGTAATGCTCAGTGCGCCCTAGAAAATCACTCATCCTTAACTGCTTACAGCCAACCCGGATCATGAGACGCAACAAATAGCTGTGTAATCAAAAATAAATTGAAATAGAGCCAAACAATTAATCCATATAGCATCAACAACTTGATAGATATATTATTTCCACCATGACATCTACTGACAAATCTATCTCAAATGGCATCTTTTCTAAATCTTCAAGGCTGCATTCCATTTAAGAGATGCAGTTTTCTAATCTTTTTTAACTTTAACAGCTGTGGTTCTGGTCCACACATGGTGCGTATGCAGCTCATGGTGGACAATAAGGCAACACAATGCTGGACTTTGGAACGAGAGATGAGGATTTGTGTTTTGTATGTGGTTATGTTTTGGTAAGAAAAGCACATTGGCTAGGGTTTTTTCAGGAAATAATAATGAGAATTATCTCTATCCACTCTTCAGACAAATGCTTTGCCTTGTGCAAAAACTAATGTGTTTACCAGGCTTTATTTGCATGAGCAGTTTGGGGGAAAGAAGATTAGTTTTACAAGATGTGCTTAGCATGAACAATTTGCAATTTTGTGGGTACGTTCACTAGGAAGAACATTACATTCCTTTGAGGTATTATCTGCTGCAGAATGATTTAAAAACATGTCTACGTTTTTACAGTAGTCTCTACTGTGAAAATGTACTAAATCCCAATTTGAATTGGTATTTTAGAGAAATATCGGTATTACTCTTATCTTGTATAATGGGATATTACAGTAATATCTCATTAAAAGAGACTGGTGTGGTTGGTTTCGTGGTGGAAACTGAAGGTCATCTTTTTGGCTTGTGTTAAATTTTACAGTACCTACCTGCAGCTGGTACAAAGGAAAAGGAGGCATTTAGCTTCTTTCCTTTTTCTCAGTTTCCGAGGCACACTCTGCCTTCCAATTAACCGCGAAGCACAGGCGAAGCAGCAGAGTTCATTTCCTCACCTAAAAGAGATTATCAGACTCTAATCAGTGAGAGGAAACTAAAATTGTCCATGTGATGATGGATACCAGATGACGACGCGCGCTGTGTGTCAAAGTGGGAGACTCCTATCCTCATTATATTCCAATGTGAAGTGTAATTTAACAAACGGCGGCGGCCTCCTGTATTGTAGTGCCCCCCCCCCCCCCCAATTCTCTGCCTGGAGGTCTGTGGCTCAATTTGCGTTCAGCAGAGCTTTAATCAACACCGGCATGTTGTCCTCCATCTGATAAACCGGACAACTTTATTTTGGGTGAACGGCGTTGACGGGGACATCAGATAGGAAGGGACGGACCACAGGAGGGAGAAGTGGGTGGGATGAAGGGACGCAGAAAGAATAGACAATCAAATCCAGTATTCAGTGAGCATATACACTTAGAGAACACGGAGGAAGTGCACAGTTACCCTGTTATTTACTTTAAATGGGGCCTGTGAATTATAGTTATCGAGTTGTTTCGACCAATAAGTTGTGTTTTGTTTCGAAGGATCCCTCCACATATTGTAGTTGATGTTCTCATTTATAAATGATGCTCGTCTCCCACGTAACACATCAAATTGAGCTGCACCGACGCTGTTAGTTTTTACAGTTGGGCACAAAGGAGATTTTAGTTCTTCTTGCATAAGCAATAAAAGTGTGAAATGTGTATGAAATGGTGTTTCCTAAGGCATATATCTGCTGAGAGCTCCCCGTATATGGATTATCTCTGTCTGAATATACGGAGTAAAATACCCCCTGTGATAACATGCCTCTGTGAGATGGTCTAGGTGTGACACTGGGATCGCTTCTGCTGGAAGTAACCGCGGATCTATTCTCACAGCCAACAAACTATATTAAAGGCATGAAAAGAGAGTGGAAAGAGCTTATAGCACCAAAGAGAGACAGATTAACGCTGCATTTTTGTCCTCATTGCAAATGAAAATGATTGATTTGGTTATTATATGTGATATGAAATAAAATTGTGTTTCGCCCCAGACGGTGGAAACATTTCCTTGCAGGGATTCCATTAACATCGCCTGGTTTGCGCCAGTCTGCGTTCTCATTGAGGATCATTGTATGGATTAGAGAAAATCTCTATGTCCATAAATCTTCTCATCAAGGCTTTCTCCGCTGCGTCACAGTGTAATCTGTATCCAAAATGTCAAGTTAGGTAGTTTACAGATACATTTTACAAGGACTCATCTTTTTTCTATTCACTCTAAGCATCTATTCGTCTGTGACCGCCGCATGCCTGTTATGATGAGACCGTTGTAAACCTGCGTTGAGCAGTAGAATCTAAAACAGATTTAATGTTTTTTCATATGAGAGAGGAGGAATTTCTGCCATGAATGGCTGCTTGTTGGAGCTTATGTACTGTGACGTTAAAGGTCAGCATCCTTACATGCTCGTAGTGTCGGTGATATCGGGCTAATGTTAACCGGGTATAACGTTAACTACGTATGCAACCTTACAGTTTTTCATGCCAAATAGTTACTAATTAGTACTAAATAAAGGGCACAGCCCGGGTGGAATAGGCAGTGGAATGGGTGCAAAGGATCACTCTGATTGGCTGTTCAGTGTAGCAAAAGAGAAAAGAAACGGAAGATACAAGACTTAGACTTAGATAGGCTTTAGATCCACAAGGGAATAAAAAATAAAAATAAAAAGTTGTACACCTGGACTGAGAATGGTATGAGTGATGTCCTGTGTTCACTGTGGGAGGGGAGCTGGATGAGCCTATTGGAGAAGGAGCTCTACTGCCCCTCTATAGTCTGGTTAAGTGGGTGTAAAGTATTGTCCATGATGGAAAGCAGTTTGTCCAGTGTCCTCCTGTCCCTCACTGGCACGAACGTCTCCAACTCACTGCCAATAACGCGACCAGATGTTCAATCGATCAGTTCATCGATCCTACTGATGTTCTTTTTTGCTGGTGCTGCTCCCGCAACAAATCGGTGCAAAGTACAGAGCACTGGCAAATACAGACTGGTAGAAAATGCCATCTTATATACATATAGACACACAGTTATTTTCACAACAGCATGAACATCTAGAATGAAAAATAAAATGTAGACCAACTGGTCAGCATGATTCAGGAGAGGGCACCTCTGCACGGCGGCTTCTAGCTCTTCAAATCCTCCTAGCTGAAAATGGCAGAAGATTTGATATGATCAGATGATATGGTTCGGTCAAACCAAAAACGTGAATCTTGTGATGAAGCTACTGTGGAAAGTCAAGAGACCTCCAGAGCACTAAGGATGAATCACGTTTTTGTCTGTCATCTAAAGCTTTGAGAGACTGTAACTTTCTGCTAACCACAGTCCTTAGTGGACCTATGGGCACCATGGATGCCCGTACAACATTAAACTGCAGTAAAGCTATCTGAACAGAAGTGGTGGACCAATTGATCAACCAGTTCTTCATATTTAGCTCTACATCCTGCCCATCTATCAGCCAGCAGTAGCTACATCTGTATGGTCCCTCCGCTCTGTGTGTTGCCGTGTTGTGCTTGCTAGCACCACAGCTTGCAGCCTTATTAGCACCAACAAATTTGTTCTTGACACTAATTACAGCTTCACAGTAAGCAGTGCAGTGGGCTAGACAAATGAAAGGCAGCAATCTCCCCATCACTGGGGCCTTTTTGTATGCGTGAACAGTGACAGGTGTGGCGGAAGAGGGAGGGGAAAAAAAACAATGGATCCTCTTCTTGCTGTTGGGTTAAAGGTGGCCTCTTCAATGCAAGGAGAAGGAGGAGTAGAGGATGGGAGGAGACGGGCGATATTCTCCACAGGGGATTTCTTTTTGTCTTCATTGCGGGTGGAGGGAAGTTATAAGGAGGTTTCCTAGGCCCTCATGCTCCACGCATCACCGAAGGGGCGATGTGTCTATGTCAGGATCTGTCCTCCCGTCCTGGTTCTCCTTTCACTTCATGTTTTCCATCTAACAGGCTGTAAACACCCACTGCAACAGCAGCTCTCCATCTCTGGATGTTTTTCATTGCTGTTGTATGAGAGCACTCTGGATTTCCTGTTATCGGATTCAGTTTCAGTCTGTATAGGTGTATCCCCATGTGAAATGATACATCCCAAGAAGCAGCAATGGCCTGCGACTGTGCCAGTATCTAAAAATGGAACAGCTCCCCTGATGTCAAGTTACTCTCAACCCTCCAAACATCCCCTGCTGAAGCTCACGGTGGCAAAATGTTGGCATCGGTAATGGACTCACTCACAGGACTTACTACTTTAGAGGAGTCAGGATGCAACTGATGATGAGGAAGGTGTGTGGGCGGCCCACCAACGCTGCTGCAGATCAGTGGAGAGAGCAGGAGGAGCTGCAGTATACACACACACACACACACATGCACAGAAACAGATACTAACTTGTGTTCCTACACTAAGCTACTGCTCTGGTGTGCGGGTGTGTGGATATGTGTGCATCTTGAGGAGTGTAGATCATAAAGTAGATACCAAAGATTGTGCTTGTTTCTGGTCAGGGATCATAAGCCAGGCTACAGGATGCCTGGAGCCTTTAAGTAGCTGGGAGGACAGTGGGTCTTTCAGGAGGGCCAGCACGCTTGGACTGGCCTATTATTTACAGCTGAGTGTGGCTTAATGTCACACTAGGGTTGTTATGGTTTGTTTGAGCTGACTTTGTTATATTCTAAGTGCCAAATGGGTTGGAATTCTCAGAGGCACCTCGCAACAGCCTGAGTTGCAGAAAGTTTAGGCACTCTCCGGAAAGTCAATTTGTTATACTTTCCTGTGAACATCTGGCACAAAACAACACTGCTGATACCGTAAATGCCAGCCTTCGGGTAGTCCAAGCAGGGTAAAACAAACACTAGAAATGATTTGGAAAGGCTTTTTATCCAGGGTCCACTGGACGTACACACTGTACTTGAAACTTGGCTTGACTGACAGCGATACTCAGAAGCACCAAATATGGCATGGATGCGGCACAGACTCTTGGGGAGATTCCGTGGTCCTCCCACATGCGCTCCCATCTGCAGGATTTTGTTGCAATGTGCGACTCCCTGTTCCTCCAGACAAAATGCTCATGGGTGCACGCGTGCATGCATGAAATGCAATTTTTAACACCGGCTACAGATCTCTTATTAGCAGACATTTGGTCGTGTAGCTTGATTCCCTGGAATTTAGAAAGGAAATTAATATGAGATGGGAGAAAAAAGTATATAAAAAGAAGTACTGTCTCCTTTTAGTAGTGTGTGTCTGCGCATGTGTGTGTGCAGCTCATTAGTCATGAAGGAGGGAGTGGTGAAGGATATTTTTACTCATTTCCTCAGACAGTCATGCACGTGACCTCATCTCATCTCGCTGATTTTCCCCTCTCTACACACACAGCTTCCTCTGATTCACGCTTTTGATACTTTTTAAATTAGTTTTTGAACATACCCACCCTTATCTTTCATTCTCCATCTTTTTATCCAGTTCACGGAAGCATTCGGAGAGTGCAAAGTGTCATTTACTCCCACCGGGGATTATTTACATATTTCTTCCATAAATTAGCCCAGTGCTGAACAGTTCATCGAACTGCATGAACATAATTGTCAGTCTTCTTTTAGATGCACACTTGATCCACCATCCACAGCCTCCCTCTGGGACCCATGAGCAGTCTTTGAACGTTTGCACTCCCATAAATAGCCTACCTGCCCAAAGTGCTGACCCAGAATAGGCAGCTCCAAATAAAGAGAAAGTAAGTGCAGGATATTTGTAACATTTCAGCATTATGTTTCTTTATATCCATTAAGGCAAGGGTACACTTGGGAAATATAGCGAGAAAGTCACATCTATTTCTTTTCCAAATGAATAATTAAGAGAGATTGATTGTCGAGGAAAGGAATCTGTTGCCAATCTGTGTCATGTATTCTATTTTAATTGGTCATTTCTCTTGGATAGAGCACATCTGTTGGTGTAAAGGTCCACAGGGGTTAACTAAAAGATCATGTCATGAAAGAGGGGAAGGAACAATTTGCCTAATTAGAAAAAAACGGAGCATAAGAAATTAATGGTTCAGCACATTTATGTTTCTGTGTGTGTACTCTTGCTTGTACACATGCTTGCGTGCGAATTTGTGTATTTTTGCACCCGCACGCAGTGCATGGGCACTCGAGTGCCTAAAATGCTACAACCCCCTTAGCCCCAGAGGCATCCCCTTGCTCTGTCTTCTCTGGCTTGCCTCATTTCCCAGCAGAGGCTCGAACATCGCCACTCCGACAAGACAAAAAGAGTGTTGCTTGTTTACCTAGCAGCCCACAGTGAAGCCACATGCTCAAGCGCAATGCAGCATACGAGGGATGCCACTTACGATCGTCAATATCCGCCTTGTTCGTGGTTAGAAACTTGACTCTGGCACACAGAAACATCAGGGTGTTCGCTTGTCAGGCGCGATTACTCTTATCCCTCCTGCAGATGGCTTCTCAGGCGTCAGAGAAAACAATGGCTTTGTCGCACTTTGTCAATTTTTCATCCAGTCACAAGTGATGAGAGGAAGATAAATAGGGATGAAAGGAGGGTGGACAAGAAAGCATCTATCACTGCTGAGCACTGGGCATACCTTCAGTGCAGCTGCTCATGATATGTTCTGTACATCTTGGATCAGTCCAAGTTAGATCGAGTCTTTTCCAGACAATGGCGGTTCGTGTTGACCTTCAGGAGAGCGAATCACGGTGTGCGTCTTTGAATGAGTTTTTTATTGTTTGCCATGCTGTTGAAGAAGATTGTTCTCATGATTATTTTAAGATTGGCTTTGTGACCGCATCAAGAATTGTGGACGTGAAAGTAGGAGAGGTTTTTAAAGAAAACTGAAATGTCCGAATGTGGTGAGCAAAGGTTCAGTAAAAGCCATGAGTTTGAATCACCTTACCGATTTTTAGTTGTGTTTTATTGCAGAGCTCCATGCATTGGAGTCTCATGCAGTGTCACTTCTTTCTTCCTAAGTCAAATTTTTTTACAACATTAATCCATGTTGAATTCTGCAACTCAGAATATACAAGTGCCAAGATAGAAGTGGAGGTGGAAGTAATGGTATGGAAGTCAGGAAAATAGGATGAAAAGTGTGAACTTGCAATTTTCTTTCCAAATATTTTGGTCGTCTACACATAATCTATTCACTTAAAATTGCCTCGCACGCATTGTAGACACCAATATTTTACCAGAAACTGCGACAGTGGGTATGAACAGAATCCCTCGGTTTTTCAGTTTTTATTGCCAAAGCATCCCAAATTGATGTTAGTGTGGTTTTCCTCACTGCATTTCCTTTTAAAGGAAATTTAGAGGAAATTAAAGCATGAATATGCGAAGCAAGCTCATGGATTAATAAGATTACAAGGGATCTGTCTAATAACACAATTCTAGTTTCCTTTTGCTCCTCCGTCTTGCGTTGGGATAAATTAAAGGATTATCTTAGCTTAATACATGTTCTTCTCTGACTGTCTGCACTGAAAAATGGGTGTACGTTATGAGAGGGGTCTGTATGCAGGTTGCCACTGTTCCACGGTGGACAAGAAGGAAAATCACATGGGGTGGGACAGTCAGGCAGAAACACAAGAGTGCAAGTAAGGTTTCTCTTACTGAACGAGGTAGACAAAGCGAGGGGATAGTCTGAGGGGAATGCGGTGTGGGAATGCTATGCAATCTCGCCGCCAAGGTTAAAGCCACTGTTGTTCGTGTGGCAACTGTTCTTAGACCACCAGTGACATCAGAGTGTGGTCGGCTGTCCCCGAGCCTGATTTAGCTACAAGTCCTGGCAGCCATTGGGATCCACTGTTCCTGTTTGTCAAGTAGAAAGCACTGATGCCAGCAAAGACGTCATCACTGAGATGGACAGGAAAGCTTTTAAACCAAAGACATGCACACACATAGACACACGCACACCTGTGCTCATCCATGATCCAAGAATATCATCTTTACATTATGTTATTTGTGTAACACTGGTGTCATGTCACCATCCAACGCAGAGACCAAGAACTTGTCTTAAAGTAAATAGTTGTTTATTTGAAGCGTGGTTGTGAGGTACCTACCCATAGTCGAGTGTGGAGCCCCCAACCTGGAGAAGCAGAGAGAAGTACCTGCACAGAAGCTGAAAAATGAACCCTAGCATGTATCTTAGCCACATTAAAAACAAGAACCACCTCAAATATCTGTAAAAGTGGACGCTTTATTTGAATGAATGCTGTCACTGCTTTACTTTGTTGTCAGTAGTGGTTTTTTCCAAAAGGGAGCTGAGTTGTACTGGTGTGTTACCTCTTCAGAGCCAGACTCCATTGACTAATACAGACATTTTGCCTCGCGACAAGTGACTCTCTGGTCTGCTTCTGCCCCATCAGTTAGTCTTTGGTGTTGTGTGACTTGCACGTCAGAATCTTAATCAACATGTTAAAACACCTAGGTCAGACACTAGCAGCTCCCGTGCCCTACAAGGTAGAATTACAGTCTTTGTCAGTGGTGTCCGGTGGCTTTGAGGCTCGTGACAAGAATTTTAAAATAGTAAAAGGCTGCCTAATGGCAAGAAAGCACTTTATCTGAAAGTAATTTTCTTTAGATGTGCCATGTTGCTGTTTAGCCCGTCCACAGCTGTTCAAATCTTAGCTTCCGTGCTGGTATGCCAGCCGTCGTCCAGTGTTGGTTATAAACTAACAATGGATACAAACCCACATCAAAGAAGCCCAACTAAACCTTCAAAGTTGGAGTAAAGTTCATCTGCAGAACAGAAAGAAATCAGACTCGCCGGACCAGTAATCCCTGTGGTCCACCTGAACTTTCATTCTCCCGTTGCAGCTCCATTATTACTAACACGGCTTCCAGTTTATGCGGGCCCATTTCCATACAAACCAGTTCCCGTTAAATCCGGTGGAAAAATTCAAACAGGATTTTCAGAGTGGAAGCCGCACACTGTGAGGTATTATGAAAGGACTTAATGAAAAAAAAAAATCTATATTTGATATTGATTGTGGGATTTTGTGAGAGTATGGTCTGCCTCAATGATCCATTTCAGGACCATAAATTTTGCTGAACAGTGAGGGCAGGTCAACGCAGGAAGCAGGAGGCTTCTAATGTCCGTCGTTAGCGCTGGTTGCTAATGGGCCAGTCACTAAGAGCTCCATGATTTACTGTAGGTTTCTCTCTACCATGGCCATACATACCTTTACTCAATAGCACATACACATATATTTTCTCAATTAGACATTCATAAACCTGTTGATAGATTTACCACTACATGAGTATCATGAAAATACTGTTCAGGATTTTAAGATTTATGGAAATATCCTGTAGCAGTGTTATAATGACTAGCTTAATTTAAGCTCTTACCCAGCATGAGAAAGTATTCAACCTTGTAAGCCAGGGCTAGAGATTTGCACTCATTATATTGTACATTATTCAGTTTGTGTGTCTTCGAGGGAGAGGCGGGGGCTCCGCGAGACTTTCCGCGAGCATATCAATCGTGTTAAGTTAAGTGTTGTGGAGAGCGGTCGTGTTTGTTTGCTCAGCGAAGAATCACTTTGCGAGGCGTTAGCCCGATGTGCATCACTAGCAGGGCGAGACAGAGGGGACTTATGTTCTCATATCCTGGCTTAAATTATGACGAGAAACAGCTCCCCTGCTGTTTGGGGGATAACTGTAATAAATTGTTTACCTGCTGCTACACAGCTGAGGCAGCATAGCGGGGAAAAAAGGAAAGGATCAGTGACACCATGAGAGGCGCAGCCAATTATTTTGACCTTGAGTTCTTCCAGCTTAGGCAGCTAAAGCAGCTTCGCAGTGTAAAGTGTTGTTCAACTGTTTTTTTTGTTTGTTTGTTTTTTTCCTGAGATTTACAGAGCCGGGGTGTGTGTGAGAGAAATAAAAAGTTCAAAAAGTAGGCCAATTACTGCAAGTCTGAAAATCTGAAACTAATAATTCTCCAACTTTTTCACATTCTCAGTAAGAACTTCAACCACGGTTATAAATTATACATACCTGTTCACTAAACTTAACCATTAAACTTGGCATGGGGATTTTTGCTCTTTAAGAGAAGGACTAAGGCTCTGGCCTTTATGTAGGTTACACAGTGGTAGAAGAAGTGGATCCTTTAGTTGAATAAAAGCTGCAATACAACGGTGTAAAAAATCTCCTGCAGCTAAATTTAAGTGAGATTAATTAGAAGTATTTTTCTAATGCACTTGTTAACAAGGGAGTGGACAAATATGCAAATGTATACCGATCAGCTGCAACATTAAGGAGAAGTAAATACCACTGACTGTCTTCTGACAATGAAAGGTCCACCCACTGAGGCCCCGTCCACACGTACGAAAACGATCTTTTTCTTATCCGTTTTCGCTCTACGGTTTCAAAAAAATCCGCGTCCACACCTGATCCGTCTTTACACGACTGAAAACGCTACTTCATATCCCAGGTCTATAGGTGGCACTGTTTCAGTTTAAGAAATTCACCAAAAACGGAGAGGAAGAGGTGGCGCATGCGCATGAAGCTTGAGCGCTGTTTACAAATCGACTTTCGAAGAAACCAAAAATTAGATTTTGCCCTAGTAACCCTAACAGGCTCAATATGTTCTCCAGTAGTAACGCAAGCATGTAGTCCGCCATTGTTGTTGATGTTGTTATGAGACGTTTCGCGAGATATACGACGTGGAAGGCTGCTCGAGGGGTGTGGCCATGGTGGCTATGGTGGCGATGACGTCATCGTTTTCAGAAATCTCCGGATTCAACTGTCCACACCGATTCGCGAGAAGTGCGTTTTCGAATTTATCCACCCTGGGACCCGGTTTCAAAAAAGTGCGTTTTCGGGCTATGCGTTTACGGGTTTCGTGTGGACGATAGGCCAAAACAAATAAAAACATGTGCGTTTACGAAAAAATGCGTTTTCGTGTGGATAGGGCCTTAGACCAGACCAGGCACTCCCACCCCATAGCAATGACACTCCTTGATGGCAGCAGCCATCCCCAGCAGGATGCAGCCTGACACAGACACACACACAACAATGCTTTAGGAACAACAACAAAAAATCCTGGCCTCCAAATTTGCTCGATCCCAAACTGACCAAGTATCTGTAGGATGATCCACAAAGGCCCCTCCCCTCAACCCTTATGTCCCCACTAACTAAATTCTGGCCAAGGGTCAAATCACAGAACACGGTATAACAATAATAATAATATCTACAAAACACATATTATTGGGAAGAACTTTACATGTGTGCAAATTTAAAAATAAATAAAAAGCTCCACCCAGAAGGAAAGAGCGTAGATGGTCTGTATTTTACAGCCAGTGGAAATGCTCCTGGCTCCTCCTCAGTCTAACTGTAATTTACACTGTGTCCCACATTAGCTGCTTTTACTGTGTTTTCTTCATCCATAAGGAATTATTGGGTTTTAAAAGGTAACAGGTCCCTACGTGGTGACAGTGTTTGTTATTTATTAGGCTGTAACGACACTGATTAATGGACACTTCCTGGCAGTGTGTCGTTACATCAATAAAATAAATCATGTTCTGAATGATTTAAGAATTATCACATATTTACACTATGAAAAAACATGTCTGCAGATCTCTGCATGCAGGAATAATCTCCGACACCAACTAAAAGCAGTGCCACTGCTTTGAATTAATGGCTTATCCACAGAATGAGGGGAGTATTTCAAGAGCAGCAAAAAAATACCTCCTATGTGGCTCTGACGACCTAAAAGTAGCTAAACATCCTGGCCTGACGTATTCAAGGCAACTTTTGGCCAGTACCAGGGTTACGCTGATGCTCCTGATTGCATTAGATTCGTATTCATAGAGTGGAGCTTATTTACTGCTTTCTCAGCGCCAGCTCCAGAGACTGTCGTTTCATTACCGTCTGTCTGTGGGGTGTTAGTTTGACTTAGATGTGCGCGACAGATGTTATTTCATAAGTTAATACATTAACAGCTTTACAGCTTTTGCATCCTCTTCACAGCGCACTAATGTGGCGCAGTAGTTCTCTCAGTAATAGGATTATATCCAAGAAAGCCACTGTGTCAGTGTATAATTGTTTGTTCCCTCTTCAGTGGATTTCAGCGCGAGCACAATGTGCCACTTATCCTCCTACTGTGTCATCCCAGCATCGTGAGCAGCAGTGATCTTTATTTACTCGGTTGCTGTGTTAGTTTGTGTTGCACAAATTCCCATTGCGCTTTGCCTAAATATGGTGTGATTACAGCGTCTCAGGTGTATTACAGAGCAAATTTACAGAGGGATTTGAAGAGAAGGATGGACGCAACCGGAAGAAGGAATTTTAAGTTGATTGTACAAATGATTTGCAGTAGGGAAAAATGCCTTCCACAGTTTTTATAGAGGCAAATGAACCAAATTCAGATATATGGTTTAGTCCAACCAGTGGTCTGTATCCCAAATATAGGGTTAGAGATAGAAATATATACATATACACTTCATACAGATCATATATATTTATAGATTTGTGGACAGTTAGCCATGGCGCTTGGTCGTTATTATACGATATATGGAAAATGCAAGGTTAGTGTTAGTACTTATAATGGGAGCACTTTCTCACACAGGTTGTTCAGAGGTCACAGTCAGTCACAGAGCTGATTGTTTTTTTGTGCCTTATTCACTTGAAGGGCAGTGTCTCCACTGACTAAACCCCTCCGTGCCCTCACATGTTAAGTCTTTCATTTGCTCTGATGTGTGCATCTGTCTGCGAATCAGCCCAGGGGGCCGTTAACAATATTATTACCATCAAATGTTTGGCTGTAATTTCTGCTTCTCGCTGTGTCGGCGCATTTTTATTCAACCCTCTAATTCTCTCATCTGCCACCGTCATCCCACACACCGGGCTGTAATGAGTGTGCAGCAGCACACTTAACCCGCGTAGCGCACCGGAATCATCTCAAGTATTGAAAATTCACCGTCCGTGTGTTGGTGCAACGCCGGAGATTCCCCTTTTCCTCCTCCTCCTCCTCCTGTGGGAACCTGTATTTTTAGGTGATGAATCTGCAGGAGCATTCATACCTTTCAATGTGAGGGTGATACAGGATAATTGTAATAGGATTTGAAGTCTATCTATAGTAAGGATATGAAGAGGTCGTAAGCGGCTACTCACTCTTTCCCCCACATGAGGGGTAATGAACAAATACCTCCACTCCCCCCACCGACACAGTTGGTGTTTGCGGAAATGTTGTGGGGGCTTATCCTCTTATACACGCAGATTTGATAATCTAATACCTGCTCCGATGCTGCTGGGCTGATTACCTGATCTGACTGGTCTATAAGACGGATGCTCACACTGACTCATATCACGTGCAAAATGTTTGACACTGAAGAAAACTGCAGTTGTTTGGGATGTCTTGGCCATGCTAGCAGAGACTGTTAAATTTGTCCTTTTAGTGGCACCGGTTCAAAAATGTATTTGTCCAGTTCCTGCGTAAATGTCATTCCCATGAGCTAAATTGGATGCTAAAACATTAAACACATTCACTTGCACATTAATAGACCACTGGGACCAACTGAGGGCTCAGTGTCTAGCTTGAGGACACTTGGCCTGGCCCGGAGACTGAACCACGTGACAATCCGCGATACCTACTTTTTAGCAATCCTGTTCTGATTGCATTATCTAGACTTTGATATTTAACTCAACTCACCACTGTGTCTAAACATGGCTTTAAACTCATGACTTTATTTATTTCTTTTTTTTTATTATTTGCACTCACTGTCCTACGCTTTCATCGTCTCCCTCACCGCAGAGGGGATGATTGCTGCAGTCATCTGTGTTTGCATGTGTGCAAATTGCTAGCGGGCTCTCATTTGGATTAATTAAAGGAAATCTCCCGTGAAGAGTGGGGGCGTCCCAATCTGGCCTTCTCAAGGACAGGCAACCTATCAATAATTCCCTAGGCTCCACCCCAACCCACACCGCCACCACCCACTCAGATGCACACACACACTTATACTCTCTCGCTATATATATATATACATATATACCCACGCATAGGCATACCTCTCCCTAACGTCATGGAAACGGTCACCCCAGTGCCGTTCCCAAGCCTGGTGATCATCAAACTCATTTGCAGTTGAACAAAGGCCGTAAAACTCTGTCTGATATTACAGCTCCCTTATCAGCGCTCCCTGCTTGCCTCTGCCACGAAGCAGCACTGAGCTCAATTGCTCAGTCATTCATACCACCTTTTTTTTTTTTTTTTTTTTCTATGTCACATTTCTATTGTGGTCTGTTGGCTGTTCTTTTGTTGCTGACAACCGCTGAGTATGATCCAGCATGAGTCATTACTAAAGTAAACATCACGGCACATTGCGAGGGAGAGAGCAGCATGTGTTGCTCTGCGTAAGGGGTTGCCCCGGCTAAGATAATTGCTGAAATCACTCTGCCGCGTGTGTCCCCACATGTGCACAGATGTAAGCGTGTGTTGCGGATGTTTGGTTGCGTAGCGCTGCAGCTTTTTTTGTGTGTGTGACGGATGCCACTTTTCAGACATAAGGAGTGGGGATTCCACTCACACGTTTCCATGGTTACGGAGACAAGCGTCAATGTGTTATTGACACCATGTTTGTTGAGCTTCTCTCTTTCCCCAGGATGAGACAGCGATGTCAATGTGTGCGGTAATTGGGATGAAGAGGACCAAACTGAAATTACAGTATAAATTAGACCTGAAGGGAAACACTAGAACAGGACAATGCAATTTCATCTTTTATTTCTTTTAGGGTTTTTTTAATTAGTTTTTCTCAGCCTTGTTTTGCGCCTGTCGGTTTTAAACCGTCTGTTTTCTCACTGTTTATTTACTCACTTGGCTGCTCTTGTGCCTGTCTCGTCTCTTCTCCCGTGTCAGTCTCTCTCATGAATATATTCATGCCAACATCATCAGGGTGAATCTCATTAAAAAAAAAAAGTGTTGTTAGTCGACTTGTCGTAAACAGTTTGGTTCGTGCTCACCCCAGGTTCCCGGAGGAAAGACAGAAAAAGATGAGGCAATATGAAAGAAAGGAAGTGCATGTGTGCATGTGCTTGTGTCCTTGATTTTTGCGTTTTCCCAGTATATTATAGTTGCTTTTTCAACTTTTGTATGTTAGTGTTCTTTTAAGCCGAAAGCAACACAGATGACACAAACAAAGGTGTGTTTTAATCGGGATATTGATGTCTGTTTTCTGCAACAAAGAGCAAAAACTCATGATGCTTCATTTTCAATCATACTGAGTGGTCAACGGTTTGCTAAATTGCTGTTCCGACTTGAAGCGGCACCTACTTGTATTTTCCCACGCTGGAACTCATTTTTGAAGTATCCCAAGAACACCGCACGAATGCACAATTAATGCAGTTAAGTTGGATAAGAGGTAAAGACAAGCCGGGGATGGTGGCTCCGGTCTGTCCTTGGAAGTGAAGCTGAATAACAATAAATCAGCCGAGAGTTTCACACCACCTGCACATCACTTGAAAGGGAATTTGCAGTTGAGAATGACACAGTGTGCATATCTGAAGCCAGTGGTGTGCCTTTTGGATGGATGGTGTCAAGATAAAAGTTGGACGCTGATGGAATGTGAATGAAAGCAAGTGCTTGCTTGTTGATTCTTTAGGATTAGCCGACTCCTCAATGACTATTAGTCCTCCTGCAGTCCCAGATAGTGAGAGACAGCGGAGACAGACAGAGACAGAAACATTGCTTTTCACCCTTTGCATAAAAGATATTATTGCAACTCTTCCTTTGGGCATTGACAGTTCTCCCCAAAACGATCTCGCAACAAAATGTAACCACCAAGTCACACAAGAAATTCACCAGCTAAGGAAGAAGTAGCTCCCTCTTGTGTGTGGAAATGCTCTTAGTCAGCTAAATTACATCCCAACAGCAATCCCTCTGGGATATTTGAGGTCATTTACAGTTCAGAGAATGGCCACTGGAGTATTACTCCCAAGAGTCGGGATTCTCTTCAGCTTGCCGCATCCTATAAGGTTCCCAATTGCAGCAACACGGCCGCGCAAAAGTTTCTGAACTACAACCGTTAGCGTTTGTGATGTTGGCTGACAGTCTTTCCTTTGAATTCCAATGCTCCAAATAACCTCACTATACCCTGAAATCTGTCTCCGTGGCTCAAAGGCCTTTGTGGATCGCTCAGAATGGTAAAAGGCTCTGTGTCATAGAAAAAAAAAACAATGTTTTCAGTCACAGAATTGCTCGCTACTCAACATGCGTTAGGCTGTGCTGGGAGACATCTCCATGGTTACACAGTTTGACTCAGACAGCAAGGTGACGCGTAGTCATTGAGGATAACAGATAGAGGTACGAGAGGCGAGGGGATGGAGAGAGAAAGGGAGAGACGAGGGGGAATTCTCTTTTTCATGTGAGGGTGTAGTGCTCAGAACTATAGGAGCCCGCCGAGTGCAGAATATGTGGCAGTGTGTGTTTTGCAAAGAGAGATCGTGAGAGAGAAAGGGCTATTTTTCAGGCATTTGTGCTGTATGCATTGGTGTGTCTGTGTGGTGTTGCCTGTGCAGCTGCCCCGTGTGCATAATGTGTGTGGGAGGTGTGGAGAAGAGTGAGTTTTTTCCTGTGAGGTTTTCCCAGGCTTATCTGCGCAGGATGAGCGCCCAGAAGAGGTGACAGGAGAGAATTCTTCATCTGAGCACATTTCTGAAAAGCAACGAACGCACTTAGGGCCTATGCGTCCTCACCGCTAGAAGAACCCCACCTTCCCTCAGACTCAGATGGATGATGTTATCAGGAGACTCGGGGGTAGAGGGGAGGGGGGGATATTGTAAGAAATCCTTCCCGTGTTGTTATCTGCATACATACAGGCGGGCTCTGGAACAGCCGAGCTCCTTCTGAGGCATTGGAAGCACTCATAAATATTAACTGTTACACGGCCCGTGCTGCGTGTTTGATTCTCCATGCCTCCTCCGGTCTGTGGCTCAAGGAAGTGTTGATTATGGAGCCTTGGCCGGTGTGATTAACACAGCGATCACCGCTCAGGCGCAGGGGCTAGCACACTTAGCAGTAATTACTTAGCCCAGCTGGCTGCTCTCTGTGGCTCTTTCTCCGTCACACATGAAAAGACAAACCCCTGCAAGAAAGCCAGAACTATTCAGCTATGTAAGGAAGTGATCTATTTTAATTATGCTGTTTTCCTCTGATGTACCAATTTTGCTGCTTAGCTCTTCTTAAAAAAAAAAACTGATTTTGCTCATGCAGATGCAGTAAAAAGAGCATATATGCAGTTTTTGTGCACTGGAACATCCTTCATGCACATGTGCATCACCCTTAAGTGCAGTTGTTGTGAAAGGTCCTGGCTGCATCCCTGGTCAGCTATCTCTTCTCTTCTGTCCAGGGTGGGGTGGTGGGGTTATCAGAGATACATATATTAATAAGGGTGTCACGCCATGAGGGTTTGAAGGCTTGTTGCCCTCTGAATTGCACACAAATGCAGACAGCATACACACAGCAGAAAGTGCACACAACACACACACACACTGTTTTCCACGTCCAGTCAGCAGGGAAGCCATTGTTTCAATTGGTTTCTAATGTAAGTATACGGAGGATAGTCTACACCATCATCAGAAGGATTTATTGTCAAGGAAAGACATTGCCAAAGCAGTTATGCAGCAACAAAGTAATGAAAGAAGACAACCGCACAGACACAAGCAGACTTCCAGCTACGTCTGTCTCATCGCTCACGGCGAGTTCTTACATATTTTACCACTATTGAAATTAATTTTATTGGATTTTCCCCCACTAGGAGTAGCATCTATTGCTTATTACTGCAGGTTTTAAACTGAATTTGCGTTATTTCCTAAATGAATCTTGCTCCCATGTAAAAGGCTCAGCAGTGCGTTCCCTCCCAGTCAGTACAGCCTGCTCTTTCACTGCCAGGTTCGCCTGCCTATTCTCTCTCTATCTGTTTTTCTTCCTGACATTTGTGTTGTGAAAGTCATGGGCCGTGATTGGCTGCAAAGTGGCTAAAAGGGCAATGGTGTTTGGACAGATTACAGAGGAAGGACAGAGCGAGCCCGGAGAAAAGTGCAGCAGAGATAGGTGCGATTTGAAGTTCGCCACGAGTGAAAGAGCTCAAAGTGTTGATCTCATGGAGGCTAATCAAGACCAAATTTTTATTTTCACTAAATTCTTTGTTGCGTACTGTGTGTGACTTTCCTCTCTGTCCTTCCTGAGAGGCCTAGTCTCAGCGGGAACCTCTTTTACCGCCAACAATTAATTCACAAAACTGCTGAGTCGTCGACAGAAATAGCACCACCACACTGTGGGATATCTTTTTTTTTTTTTTTTTTTTTTTTAAAACACACTCATGAAGTCTTGTTCAGCTGCAATCATATCTCTCCTGAAGGCGTAGAAATCTGATAACATGCATTGAGGGCTATGTTACAGGATGCGGAGTACGACGGAGCAAGAATTAGGTATCCGTTTCAGCGGGTGGATGGCTCAAGGATCCGATCAGAGCTTTAAATAAATGAATCAATAAACTTGATTGAGATCGGGAGTTGCCAAATTTCCCCCAAGGTTGAGGACAGAAGTGGCCCTGCTGCCCCTTTAGCATTTGAATCGGCGCTGCTGCTGCCAGTGTAATTGCATATTTGGATTGCATCAGCTCGTTCATAAATCTTTAAGTTTACCTGAGTGCTGTATCTAAGAATATAATGTTTATTAAATTGATCAAGTGGAATGGAACAGAAAAACCACATTAAATCAGTTGTATAACTGGGTATTGACATTATTTTTTAGACTTATAACAAAAATGTGACATTGTTAGCTGACCAGCTAATTAGCCTATTAGCTGAAGTAGCATCAGCAATTCAATACTTCACAATAATACCGGTCCTTAGCTGCTTGTAATATTGGAAAATATCTCATATTTATTGGCCGGGACATCCACTGTGTGGGAACTAAAATGTTACTATAGCAGAGTTTATCATTAGAGTAAATACATGAGGCTGTTCTGCTCTGTGTTTAGTTTCTGGATGTTACACTCCTGCAACTGCAGCCAAGCTTATTACCAGAGTGCGTTATATTTAAATATTTCGTCAGGGGGTTTCCAGGAGATCCTTCCCCTGTTGCCGTCTGCTTACATCCAGGCAGTCTCTGAAACAGCAGAGCTCCCTGCAAGGCGTTTGCAGCACTCAGCACATCTTTAATATTAACTGTTGCACGGCCCGCGCTGCGTGTTTCTTTCTCCTTGCTTCCTCTGGTCTGTGGCTCAAGGAAGTGTTGATTATGGAGCCTTGGCCGGTGTGATTAACACAGCGATCTCCGCTCAGGTGCAGGGGCTAGCACACTTAGCAGTAATTACTTAGCCCAGCTGGCTGCTCTCTGTGGTGCTTTCTTCATCACACATGAAGACACAAACCCCTGCAGGGGAAGCACAACTACTCAGTAGAAAGTTACCTGTTTTAACTGTGTTGCAGGTTCTTCTTGAAAAATGTATCTTTTGCACATGCAGAAAAAGGAGCGCGCGCGTGTGTGTAGTGGACCCTCGTGCTCAAACACCTGTGCATCTGTACGTGTCTGTGTGGGAGTGCTGTGGAAGGTACTGGCTGAATCCCTCGTCAGCCTTCTGTTCTCTTGGCTGGATTGGGTGTCAGAGGTTCATAGGTTAATAATGGTGTCACGCCATAAGGGTCCAAGGCTTGTTTTGCGCTGAAATGCACACACATGCAAAGAAAAAAAAAAGAAAAAAACAGCATGAAGTGCACATGTATTTTTTTCCATCTCCAAACAGCAGAGAAAGGGCATTGTTTCAGTTGCTGCCTCTAAACGTATGCAATACATTCATCGTAATGATAAGAGAAGACAAACGCATAGAAACAAGCAGACTTCTAGCTCTGTCTGTCTCATCGCTCACGGCAAGTTTTTACATATTTTACCACTAGTGAAATTGGTTTTCTTGGATTTTTCACCACTAGAGGTTCCTCCAGTTGTTTATTACCGCAGATTTTAAACTGAATTGGTGTTATTTTCAAAATGACTTCTGCTCCCATACCTTTGTAATTTTGAGTGTGTAAAAGGATCAGGAGTGCTTTGCCTCCCAGTCAGTACAGCCTGCTCTTTCACTGCCAGGTTCACCTGCCTATTCTCTCTCTATCTGTTTTTCTTCCTGACATTTATGTTGTGAAAGTCATGGGCCGTGATTGGCTGCAAAGTGGCCAAAAGGGCAATGGCATCGGACAGATTACAAGGGAAGAACACAACGAGCCCGGAGAAAAGTGCAGCAGAGATTGGTGCAATTCGAAGTTTGCCACAAGTGAAAGAACTCAAAGCGTTGAGCTCGTGGAGGCTAATCAAGACGCCGACCAAAAATGCAGTTTGTTCTTTGCATTGAAATTCTTTGTGGCAAATTATGCATGACTTTCCTCTCTGCCCTTCCTGGGATGCCTGGACTCAGAGGGAACCACTTTTACAGCCGACGATTAATTCACAAAACTGCTGAGTAGTCGACAGAAATAGCCCCGTCACACACCACAGATAATTTTTTTTCTTTTTAATACACTCATGAAGCACTGTTCAGCTACAGTCATATCTGTCCTGAAGACCATGCGTGGAAATCTGATAACATGCATCGAGGGCTGTGTTACAGGATGCAGAGTACGGCGGAGCAGGAATTGGGTATCTATTTCAGCCGGTGGATGGCTCAAGGATCCTATCAGAGCTTTAAATAAATGAATCAATAAACCTGATTGAGAAGGAGATTTGGTGAAGGTTGAAACTTGAAACAATCCGGCGTTGTCTGAGGTGACGTTTAGCATTCGAAGCGCCGATGTTGCAAATGTGATTACGTATTTGTCTTGTAGGGGTTGCTCATAAATGTTTAAGTTTACCTGAGTGCTGCTGTGCTGCGTCGTGACCTAAAAATAGGTCAGCATAGCAGCTGTCACTAATCTGTGACCAGCCTTTCTATTTACTCATTTGTTGTAAAATATATTCAGACTTATAACTACCTTATTATCTCATTGGATACACTTGTAATTTAACAATACTTTACAGTTAGTGTAGTAGGTTACTGTTAGCAAGATACTTTGATATCTCCATTTTATGGCCCGGGACATCCATTTTAATGGAAACAAATTAAATATAGTTTAATATAGTTTTATCGTTATGCAGTACATTCAAATTCAGTCACTGTTCTGAATTTGGCAGCCAAGCTTGTTAGCAGGAACTTTTAAATTTAAATATTTAGTTCTAATCCTTTTAGCAAAAGTTTGCAAAAGTCATCTTTTGAACTATAAAGTAGATGTTTGACATCTTCTTCATACCACCACACTGCAGCATCACAAAAGAAGCCAGACTTATCTCTGTGCTGTCTGCCAGCTCTTGGGCCTCACAGGGATTCATACGCTGGCGCACTTCCTCCTTCCAGTGTTATTACAATGAATTAGAAACAGACTTAATGGGATTTGGGTAATGTGTCATTTGAACAAACACCAAAGGAGGAATTGTCAGTGCACTGTGTCGGGTAATATGTCATTTTCTATGTGTGTTATTTCAGTCTGCTAATCATGGGCACGTCACTCAGTCCAGACTCCTTCAGGCTGTAAGGGAACACCGCACGCTGACACACTGTACATAACATGGACACGTATAGGCGTGTTTTCCGCGACTGGTGGCCCGACGGACGAACGCGCTCCATAAATATTTCACACTAGCCCACTTCCCTCCGTGGCTCCTCAAAAAATAAACGAAAGAAAGTAACACACAAACAAATATGACTCCGATATAAATAAGACCTTGAAGAGAAGTGAAAGCCCTTTTGAGGGGGAGGCTGACAAGCATGAGAACACTGTGTTTTACAAGAATGAGAAGAAACAGGGGACACAATGAAGTGTAGTGAAGAGATAAAAGAAAACATTGCAGCTATGCAGGGAATAGACTCTGTCAGCAATGATAAAGCCTCATTAAAATGTTCATTTTATTATTTATTTATATTAACAGTGCCTAAAATGAACTCGAGAGCTGTAACGAAAGGCGTCCGTGGCCTGCAAGTAGATGAGAACTGGCCATTGATTAGGGTGCCTCTGTCAGCCTGTCAACCCACTCATCCATTTTTTGCACTGCTGTGTGAACCCTTTACCCTCAACATGTACAGCGATGCTGGCTGAAATCCTCAGCTTTTGTGCTGTAGCACGCCTCCAGCAACGGAAGCATGAAAGTGACGGAGAGTTAAAGCTTTACGAAACAATCAGGTAAAATAATTGGCATGCAGAGTTGCTCTCCTCTCACTGACTGACGGCACCTCACAGACACTGACCCTGGAACTGTGCCTTTAATCACATCATGACAATACTCCTGACAAAGATTGCCGAGCGCAGAGGAGGCGAGTAATACAGTCTGGCTGACGGAGGACAAATTAAATTGTAAGTGACAAAGTATGGCAATGCTGCATTATCCCGAGACAGATGGGTTATATCCACAGCAATTATTGGCTGTGTTGAGGAGCTGGTAGATGAGCAGCTCAATAGTTTTTCTTGAAATAATATGTTCTCAGTGTTATGCACAAAACACTTCCCCTGGAGTCTCCTAAGATGGCTCGCCAGATGGACACCAGAGAGATTTCTCTTTATCCGATTTTGTTGCCGAGCTGGAGGGATTTGTGTTGTGCAGATACTGCAACAATTTCAAAGAATTCATATTGGATCGGTTTTGTAAATAGTCTCTTTTTATATATACAGTCATAGCCACACATCTACCCATTCGCTCACACAAGAACACACACATTCACTAACCAGTGCCAAACACGGGGAGCAACTGGGGGTTCAGTGTCTTCGGCATGTGGCAGCTTCCAGGGGTCAAACCGCTAAAGCTCCAGTCTCTAGAAAACCTGGTCTACCTACTGAGCCCCAGCCTCCTTTTTTTTTGAGCAGTGCTTTATGAACTCAATTACCTTGTCTGTAGACTAATGGCTTTAGAATTGAAGCCCGAATTGTATAGCCATGGCATGCTTCCAAACCTCTCTGAACCTTGGAGGATCAGAGGGGAAAAAAACAACAACCAGTGACCATCAAATATCACAATCCCTTTTTGTTTCTCTCTCTCTCTCTGAAGCCTTTGGAAACTGGCCATAGTAAAGGCATTCAGTGGTGTGGGAAGGGTGGATGGGTTCACCCCTCCTTTGTTATGGATTAATGTTTGGCCTCTCTCAAGTCATACTCTAACTATCCATGCCTTATAAATCTTGTCTGCAGGAGCCAAGCCAGGTTCCTTAATAACGTCATATTTGCTCAGTGCCACCATTAATTGTTGCTAATGGCTCCCTAACATAATTTGTGCACATGTAGGAGCCGTACCTTTGCATTTGTGTCCACCCAAACCAATTTCAGCAACTGTGGTCATTGATCTGAATAGTGAGGTAGGATTTGAAATTAGAATGTTATGTTGAATAAAGCAGTGTTATAAAGCGCAACTTAATACCAGTGCATGCCTTGATGGGGTCATCACACTGGAAGAAATACAGAGATCCCAGAAGATGAAATACCACACAAGTCCTGGAATCAATCCGCATTACCATAGCCATAATCGCCTGGATTGATTTCACTGCTGAAAATTATCATACCTGAGGAATGGCCTAATTTGTCCAGCGCAGTGTGGGTGAAGGGAGGGTCAGTGTGGGTTGCAGAGGTGGATCATGGTCCATAAGAGCTCTGGGCAGAGACATCAATAGGGGCTCACTGGGCTTGGCTCGGTGTCCATAATGTGATGTATACACAATCAATACGCTCCCTCAAGCTGGCAGATTGGCTGCAAGTGTGGTGCAGGTTGTTTTTCTTCCCCACAACATCGTTCCTCCATCAGAGTAAGCAAACGAATGCAGGCCGACAAGATGATGCAAGGCGTGGTGTAAAACTGCGCGACCACAGCGCTGTCACTCCTGACAGGACATTTAGAGAGGACTTAGAGCCCCTATTGACTGCTTCTTGTGGGAACTAAAAGAGGACGGGGAAAGGTGATTTTCACAACTTCAAGAGTTGTGGTTGAGATGACAGACGGCTGAAGATGGATCTTAAGAGAGGCTCAGAAGAGAGAGACTCTAGGGCTATTAAAGCCACGACTCTTTTCCCCTCTGGATCAACTTCCTGCTTTGTGCATCTAATATTACTTTAAAGGAGGTGTGGATTCATATCATAAGGGTGGGTGTCACCGGTTAAAGCACACCCACTTCTTTCATTTGTGCCTAAAGTGCTGCCTGAAACGTGTTTTTAGTCTGTGCCCCTACATGAACTAAGCTGCGTGTTTCATAATGTGCTCAGGATTGAAGAGTATTAAGGAAAGTCATCAGAGTATTGCATAAATATAAGTCATGTGACATTCAAATATTCTCTATCTTCGTCCATCTGTCCATATTTCTAAGTTTTCTGTGCTGCTATAAAAACGTTGGTGTGGAGACAGCACAGCACCCAGGACAGCCACGGGCAACTGGAGCATGTCACGCCTCACCAAGACATCTGAAGACTTTGCCCTCAAGTCTAAGCCTTTAGGTCTCGTGACTGGTCTGATCATGTCTGGCTATGGCAGTGGTTCTCAATTATTTTCTGTTATGCCCCCCTTAGGAAGAAGAAAATGTTGCGGCGCCCCCCCCGGCTGGTTAAATGACGTAGCAGTCACAAAACGGGATGATTGCTGGCAATATTCGGAGCGTTTTCTCTGAACAAACATACCGGTACGGTCTTTCCTCGTCCCCGACCGTAGTTACAGTGAAGCCAAACGCTACATATGTTTCGACGTTTCGTCATATTTCCTTGTCTTGGGTTTTGAGTGACTTTACTTTGTCTTATTATCTTCCTCTCTTACGGCCTTTCTTTTCATCCCTGTCAAATATTTTTCCATGTTCCTCAGTTTGTTTACATCTCTTACCGCCGGCTCTGTTAAAAAAAACACCATAGAGCTAATAGTGCGCACAATGAGAGCGCCACTGCCACCTACGTTCTGGATGTGCAATTACACTTTAATCGAATACAACAAGAGCAAGCACTCGCGCCCCCCCAGGCATTGCACGGCGCCCCCCCAGGGGGGCGCGCCCCACTATTTGAGAAGGACTGGGCTATGGCATCCTGATGCTGAGGTCGAAGCCTTCCCAGGTAGAGAGGGAAAGGAAGTTACATACAGTTTATTTGAGGCAATTGAAATGGTCCTGGTCCTATCAACCTGCCCAGTCTGCATGGCCTGCAGTTATCCACTCCTACTTTATTAAATCATTATAGCAGCTAACCCTCTGTAACAGAACTTCTATTGTCACTTACAGTTTCATGCCCATATGCTCTTTATATGTTGTACTTGTATCACAATTAGATTCTACATGTACTTTTTAGTCAGATGTATGATCATCTCATTCCTCCTGCTGCTCTCTTCTCTCTCTTTTTCTAACTCTACCCAGCCAGCCTTAGGCAGATCATATGAACTGGGTTCTGCTCAAGGTTTCTTCCTGTTAAAAGGGATTTCTTTTATGCGTTTCAGACCGGGTCTTGTAGATCGCCTTGGGAAAATTTGAATTGTTACTGACGCTAAATAAATAATATTGAATTAAATTATTAAATACAAAAAAAGCATCTAATTTATTTGTCTATCTTAAAAATACATTTTGATGGAAAGGACTTATTTAAAATTGCGTTCCATAAAGACAAAGACCATAATCTTTTCACAGTAAAATGCTGCACTCTAGTCCAGGTATGTCTGCAGGCAGCCAGCTCAGCAGACAACAATCATTAGTTCCGTAAAATGATCAGGCCTCTGGTGACATTTTAATCTCCGACGTTTTTACGTTTTGAACCCCTGGCCAGAGCAGATTAGAAAGTGCCCAGTTCAGTGAAATATCTTGTTTCGTTTCCTGTCTCCATTTGCATTCGCCCTCTCAGTTACTTCCAGGTCACCTGGCCTTACTGAGCTCGTTTCTTTTTAATCTGACGCTCACAGCATTTGCTGTGATGCTATACTTAATGCCACCACGCATGCATATCAGGGGGGAAAGAGGAGTGAATCCCAAGTAATTGATCTTCTTAACTACTCCCACTCAATTACTCCAGGTTAATGCAAGCCACCTCCGGGCCGCTCATCCCTGCGCTCAAATGCCGCTGGTGGCGTCCGTGAGCAGGGGCTGCAGCTCTGGTGTGTGAAAGTGAAACCGCAGGGGTGTGGGTCAGTGTCACTGTGTGTGTGTGTTTGCGTGCATGCCCACACGTCAATTCATTCAGCTGTTCATAGTGTAGTTTTAAAAAACAGTACAAGATGAACTGTCACTCTTCTAAATAAAGAATAGTTGACTTCTGAAGAATGAGTTACCCTTTGCTTGTATTTCAATAAAGCACGGGTATACTATGTACACCATCTAAAGATTCTGCTTCGTAAGCTATGCAGTTTAACACCAGTAAGCTTACAAATTAAGTGAAACCATCATCTTATGCTCTCGTCTATTCTTATACCTTGCAAAGGTCCTCTGATTGAGTAGCTTGGCAGCAGGGGTTTAGGCTCAAATGAACTTGCCAAGAGGTTCAGGGGTATGGAAGCAATCTGCGTCCTCACTATGACTCTACAGTCTTTCAGCACAGTGCCAGGCCTGCCCAGGTTGCCGCACTTAGCTGCTAATAGGTTCAACCTAATCAGCATTCATTTAGTTATAACACTTGCTCTACTGATCCATGCCACTTTGCTTTTTGCACTCTGACAGATTTTATCTCTGCATTTCTTACTTAATAGAAAGCATATTCCAAAATGTGTGCACATGTATTTGTGTACTTCGGGAAATGTCACCATGTTGAGCCACTGTGTCTGTGCTGGCTGCCAGCTAATGGATAGACTAAAGAGAGGGCTGACCCCTAAGCACTGCAAAATCCTTGAGCTTTAGTGCTACATATTGGCTACTATGTGATATTTGCTAAATTAATGAAGTCTCAAAGGAGATATAGTGAGTGTCTCTAGAATGCGCAGTGCAAATTTATGAAAGATCATCAGTCTGTTCTGCAACTTAATGTGGTATCTCATTAGTATTCGGGATGCCTTGTTTTCCTATCTGGAGTGAGACTCTTCAATCTTTGTTCATTAGATTTTAATAGGTTTTATATTGCTCAGGTCATAGAGGACTTAGCATTAAAGAATGCAAATTTTTCCAAGCGGTGGATTTCAGTTTAGGTTATGAGGCAGTGCAGCTCTGCGTGCACGACTCAGACGTTTCACCTGTGTGGAGAGAGACACTGAGCTGAGCAGAGCTGTCGTAAAAACAAGTGAGGGGTTTATCTATGGAGCGAGGCAGACGCATAGATGAATATGCACGTGGTGAAATTCATGAAAGTTGATATATGCACATTCAACTCAACGTGCAACATAGTGTGACATCCCTGCACCACACATTTGCTCACACACTCACTTTATAAACATCAGAGGTCGGTCACAGCATCCGATGCAATTGAAAAGTACGGGATTACGCTGGATGTTCTTACTGATCCATTTGCTGAGAGGAAGGCACTGGAAAAATATGTTCCTTGTATATTTCCAAACTTTTTTTGGACAGCAATAAAAAAAAAAAAAAGTCTGGCAGGGATGAGTAATTTTAGACTGCTGCCAACAGGTGGAGCCAGAATTCTTTTATCCTTTTTATGTAGTGTAGATGAGAGCGCTCACACACACACATTTATTTCCAAACTAGATTTCTGACCTAGTTATTTTAAATCGACTTCTTATTCAGCAGTCCCTCTTGCAATGCAGCATTCATCCAAAGTTTAATCACTATTCCCTACATTACTTTTGTACCTTGCAATGATCCTGATGTGCAAACCATCTTTCACGTTCATCATATGCAAAGTGGTGTACTTATTTATATCCTCATTATATGTCATTAGCATTAACACCACTGCCCTTATTCTGAATATGTATCCTCTGATTCAAATGATAACATTTTATTTATTTCTGTGCTCCCTTTTCAGATCCTTGCCATCATATCAATATTGTTTATCGTCCTCTCCACCATCGCCCTGTCTCTCAATACTCTGCCGGAGCTCCAGGTCACAGACGATTTCGGCCAGGCCAACGACAACCCCCAGCTGGCCCACGTGGAGGCCGTGTGTATTGCCTGGTTCACCATGGAGTACCTCCTGCGCTTCCTCTCCTCTCCTAACAAGTGGAAGTTCTTCAAAGGCCCACTGAATGTCATTGACTTGCTGGCCATCCTGCCCTACTATGTCACCATCTTCCTGACAGAGTCCAACAGGAGCGTGTTACAGTTCCAAAATGTACGCCGTGTGGTGCAAATATTCAGGATCATGAGAATACTGCGAATCCTTAAGTTGGCCCGGCACTCCACGGGGCTCCAGTCTCTAGGATTTACTTTGAGAAGGAGCTACAATGAACTGGGACTGCTTATTTTATTTCTTGCCATGGGCATCATGATATTTTCCAGTTTGGTCTTCTTTGCTGAGAAAGATGAAGATGCCACCAAATTCACCAGTATTCCTGCCTCATTCTGGTGGGCTACTATTACAATGACTACAGTGGGCTATGGTGACATTTACCCACAGACTTTACTTGGAAAGATTGTGGGTGGACTGTGCTGTATTGCAGGAGTGCTGGTCATTGCCCTACCAATCCCAATTATTGTCAACAACTTCTCTGAGTTCTATAAGGAGCAGAAGAGGCAGGAGAAAGCCATCAAGAGGAGGGAGGCCCTGGAAAGAGCCAAGAGGAATGGCAGCATTGTGTCAATGAACCTAAAAGATGCCTTTGCTCGCAGTATGGAACTGATGGATGTGGTGGTCGAGAAAGGCGAGGACAAAGCCTCCCTTGACAACCACCTGTCACCTAACCGTTGGGGTGGCTCAACCAGGCTCACCACCTCAGAAACCAATCTGAAATCACCAGATAAAAGAAACCCAGAATCTCTGCCGCAGACCTCCCCCCATCATATAACCATCACCACCACTGGAAGTCCACAGAGGACAAACAGGACCCCACAGCACCTTAACGTTCAGAAACTGGAAGAGATGTACAACCAGATGTCCAAGTCACAGTCCTTCACCAATCTCAACACAACAAGCTCCATGAGCACTCTGAGCACAACTATGACGGCCCCTGCCTCACCGAAGAAATCTTACAGCCCCGACTTTACATTAAAAGAAGAGGTAGAGCTGGAGATGAAAGAAGTCCAGCCGTCCTCAGCGGATAACTTTGCCAGCTGCTCAGCAGACTACAGAATACAGGGTTCCAACTCAGGTGAAGGGACGCCGAGGCACCGCAGAGCCCCACCGCCTCTGGATCTCAGCCAACTGAGGGACCGTGATAACCAGAGTTCCCATGGCCTCACAATCAAAGACGGCCTCTATGAATCCTTCCAACCAGATGATGGATCAGAGCTCCATATAGAGGAAGGGGAGAGCTTTAACAGCGCTGTAGAGAATATACAGAGCTCTCCAGTAGGAAATAACCCTCTAAAAATAAAAGGGTTGAAGGTCAACTTCACCAAAACTTCTGCTGAATGCCCTCTAACACCGCCCAGCACTACCTCTCCTGGAGACATCAGCTCCAGCATCCTGGAGGATGAGTCACCAGAGGGAGAGACGTCACCCCTCATCCCCATTTCAGAGGAGCTGGACCCAGTCACAGCAGAAAATAATTGCCCCCTTTCACCGAAGAGGCTGGTGGTAGACACCCCACCTGGAGATGAAGATCAGTCCACAGAGAACCACGAGGAGAAGCATCTGATGGAGGTTGCGGGCGCAGCGGTCGCGCCCTTGTCACCCAAGACAGCAGCACAAAACTGCACCCAAGGTGTGGTCGGGGCAGGCGAGGAGGTTAAGGCTGACAGCAACCAAAGCGGACACAAAGTAGAGAACCACATGTTTACATCCGATATCCACCTGATACCCGGAGACGGCAGCCTCTCTCCGACCTGTGAAACCAGCATGTGAATGGGAAAGCTTTGAGGGACAACAGACCTACTACAGCCTCAGTTTGGTGCGTGGGAGAGCAGGGAAGGAAAGTCAAGGGTGCTGTTGTAGTGGAAGATATTTTTGCATGGCATGACAAGTCTCTTTTACTTGTGTTGTTGTGTATTGCTGAAGTAGAAACTGCAGTGCTCCGTGCAGATATGAGGAAGACTTTGGGACAAACAGTGGGCTCAGAGAGGGGGGCTCGTGAAACACAGGGGTCCTTCCAGGTCCTCCCAATGTACATAACGACAGTCTCCTTTTTCTAGCAAAAGAAGGAAATGCACAGAGGGACTTATCTGTAAAAAGCATGCATTTAAAAAAGACAGATATTTTACGGTGCTTAGTTTGCTGAAAGCGCTCCACTGTAAATACTAGGACATCTAAGGCAATGACAATGCACAGAAATGCAAAGGAGGACTGTCACTGATTTGCAATGTGAAAAGGGATGAGTGTCTGACTCCAGAGCCCTGAGACCGGGGTGTTGCATCGTAGCGACCTATTTAAAAAAAAAAAAAAAACATATCATTACCGTTTGTGGAGATGCAAAGTGTTCCCATGACGACCCTGTAATGTTTTCTCTTTTTTTTCCTTGTGAAAAATGGTGTATGAAACTGTAACGTTGACATTATTATTGCTTTCGGTTTCCATAACAACTGCTGAACTTTCACTCTGAGCATCCGATATTCAGTCTACTAATTAACTAACGTGGGCAAGAAGGGACGAAAACACCTTTTTCCTCTAAAGCGCCTGTAGTTGCCAAATATATATGTAGAAACAAGAACTATCAGATACTAAAGTTAGTGAGAATATTTATCACGCAACGTTGCAGGAGTTAGGAGCCTTTCGATTCAATCCGGATCACGGGAAAGAATCTTATTTACTCTCCAACATCAGATATTTAAAATTAGTTTTAAGGTTAAACTATGAAATAAGTAGGTCTAGATTGGTGGTAGAGAAGTTCTACAATAGCTAAGTGAGATTCCATAAAACAGAGTTAAGGCTATTTATAGATTTAGCACAGTAGAACTGGTCATTAATACAGATATATGCTATTTTTTTTTTTTTTTTGATAATCCAAAACCACAAAAAAGAAAAGAATATTCCTCCAGTTATCAACGGACCAAATCAAGCACACTGACAAGCTTTCATCTATCTCAGCTGCATCATAACATATATGGTAATAAGATGTATTACAACAGTAGTTTTTTTATTTTCCTTTACGGTTGGTTTACCTGCATTGTGTTCACTGTCCTGTCCTCAGCGCCCTGATGTCATTGTTGTTCCATACTACTGCAACTTTATCCAATCCTGCTGAGAAGTGGTTTGTTTTGTTTTTTTGTTTGTTTTTTTATATCTGTGGTGTCTTGGACTGTAATTTATTGTGTTTTATCGTGAACAAAACTATCTTCAGTCAAACTTAAAACCCAAAGGAGTTTCTTTCTTTCTCTTCTCGCTTTTCATTTTACACTGACTGAAAATTATCCGTGTGTATGTTCCCTTTGATTCCAATGTACTGCTGGACTATACGCGTATCGTTTCAGCATGACCCTGCGTGCGAAGCGTTTGTGGAAGCCGCACAAACCAGAATGGCAATGAGAGGAAGAGCGTGGGGTGAACTATTTGTGTGTTGTCTCTCTTTTATCTTGTTATTATAATTATAATTATTATCATGTTTTTTTGTTTGTTCATTTGTTTGTTTGTTTCACAGAGAGGTGTGGAATGTGCAATACCGCATACTGCAATCTATGCAGGCCAAGAATTGTGGCACTTTATTTTATGTCTATGGGAATTTGTAAGTGTACAGGCAGAAATTACTTGTATTTTTCAAATGCTATATCTTTAATATGAGGCGGAACAGTGTTACAACTACCAGAGTCTCGCAAACAATGCAAATGAGAATTTGACTTTTACTTTTTCTTATTCAAAGCCTGGCAAAAAATGCACCTTAATGCCAGGCATTTATGGACCCCAAATTGACCACCAAGGCCTTTTATATCGCTGTTAGATTTACTTAACAAAAAAAATCTAACTAATGTCTGTGGAAGATATTAACACGATTTGATTTCACTGGCCACAAACCAAGGGTTTTATGTTTTTTGTGAATTAAGAATGATTCTATTTTTTCTAAACCAAAATGGAGCACGACCACAATTTCCTGCCATATATGGTGGTTGAAATGATGCGTGCCTTTTCATAACACCGCCGTTTATGAGAAGGTAGCAAATCATTTTGCTTTGTTCATATAGCACTGTACAGAAAATTCTAATTTTATAGGAAAAATCAGGTCTTTATGTAATAGATACAAGTAATGCTATTGAGTTCTCAGGTTTTCTATAACTCTCTGATGTTCTGATTGGATAGATTATCTGTTTTTTCTTTAACAGCTAACGTCAACTAGTTACTTCTGTACTTTTTTGAGAGGTTGATGTTGTCAAATCCACATCGATGTCTTGGCTCCCTGGAGTAAGGAGCCGCATTATTTCTCCGTCCTCCTGGGTAATCTGTGTACAACATCCAGTATCTCCCCCATCAGTCTTCAGTGAGGCAGGAAGGTGGTGCAAAAAAGGGACAAGAAGAGTCAGGAAGAGATCCCTGCTGCCCCTGAGCTGATCCATCTGATTATTTCCCATGCTGACACCAGTGAGTGCTCCAAACCCTGCAGCTTCAGAGGCTCTAACCCCATGGCATGCCCTGAGGGGGAGCGATCAATGGGTCAAAAATAAATAAGGCATGGATAAGAAAAGATCTAGCCTTCCAAATGGTTACAGTGCATCACTTGTGGTCCATATTTTCTTTTTGTCTGTGTACATACTGTATGCCCAAAGTAGCATATTCTGACTCAGTATTCAGAGATTCATGTGAGACCTCATATTTGTGAAACGACTGATCCCCATTGGTACTCGTCGAAGTAAAATGCGGGGTCAGTGGCAGTTGTTGTTGTTGTTGTTATTTGGGATTTTCATTTGTCTTTTATTTTTTTCTTTATAAAGGGAGGTTGCGTGTTTTTTCTTCTCTATTTTCAGTTTTTCCTTCATCCCTTGTTTGTAGTAATCATGTCTCCGTGTTAGCCTTGAGTAATCCTTCATTTTGACAGGTAGGGTAGAGAAACAAGGGATTTGGATTGATTAGCTACTGTATATCCCCCTCGGGATGAAGTTTGTGTGGATACTGAAATTAATTCTGCGAGCTGACAGCAAAAAGGGCCGTGCTCTGTCTTACTGTCTCACAATGGCGTATTCATCTGTGATACTGTACAGAGTGGAAATGTTGTGTCTTTATTTTCTCTGAGAGAATGGGTAATGTCCGTGTCAATCATGCGTGCTTACCAAACCTTGCTCCTTAAAATACATACAAGCAACATTATTTGTTGTTATGTCTCTGTATATTCTGCCTCTTACTTTTTTTGTTTGACTGTATCCAGTTCCGCTTTGAGAGAACATAATCATTAGACACATTCTGAGCTACAGACTGTTTCTGTACAAAGCAACATCTTTGTATGCATGTAGTAGTCTGAATAATTATGTGACCACAGATCACTTTGTTATGGTACACGTATGTCGACATTTCTGTAGAGCATTGTTCCCCATTACGTCTATTAGCATATGCAGAATAACAAATAAATGTGTATATAACTCGCGCGTTTGTGCGTCTGATGATTACAGGCCTCGTCTGCATTTTGTGGATGCATTTTTTTTTTCATATCAAAGCACATCATTACATAATATGATAGAAGGGCGTGAGTTTAAAAATCCTGTCTACTTGCACAAGTTAAAACTGAGATTGCTTTTGCTGCAAGAAGTTGTTTTTCATATCCAAAAGTGTGAACAGCCCAGCAATCTGGCGTTACCAACTGATAAATGATTCACCACTGCAGGGAAATGTGTTCCATTTCACTCAGTGCAATTAATTGGAAGTCCATGTTTCTGCTGCATAGTACTGACAAAGCATAAACAAGCCTCAAATAGCATGTCTGAGAGAAAGCATACACTGAAAGAAAGTAAAAATGTGGTGGGATACTAAGCTATTACAAGTTACTAAATACATACTACAGTAAGGTATTACTAGTACTAGCCTATTTGTGTGTATAAAATGTATGTATAAAATAAACAACAAACTATAAATACACATATATATAAAGAATAATATATGGTGTGGTATACACAAGTTCAATGCATCAGCATACGTATAGCTGAGTCACTCTTCCTCAGTCTTAAACTGCATATGTAAAAAAATAAATAAAAAATAACAGATCATGGGTAACATTTGCAGAATTTAATCCTAGGTTGATTTTCAAATAGATGTTACACTTCAAAGATTTTAACCTTTGGGTTATTTATTTTAATGTAGGCAATGTTCAGTTACACCTCCAAACCGCCAGGGGGGGCCACAGCCATTTGCGCTAAACAGATAAAATCAAGCGCGCGGAAATTAAAGAAATAACCAAGAAGAAGCTGTGAGTTCAAGACGTAGGCGGTCAACGGAAGAAGAAGCGAACTGTAAATATAATACAACAATGGACCCTGAAAACAACAACGGAGCCGCTCCAGGGGAGAACAACACCGACCGAAGTGTCAGTTTTCCCAAAGTTACTACTGTTGCCACAGGATGGATGTTGGACTTCATGTTTGTGAGTTTGTGTCGACATTTTAAGGAAGGCGAACATGACGAATTCAGCGAAACGATATCGATTTTACAGGGTGAGTTATTTATCAAGTCAACAAACTTTTTTAAGCTAGTTAAATTGTCATTTGACGTTATCCGTGCACCATCTGTATCGAGTCCGGAAATGGTAGACTTGACTGACTTGACTACAGTTTGTTTACACTGTGTTGAACAATTTTAAAAAGTCCACTGACTACACTGTAAAAAAAAAAAAAAAAAAAAAAAAAACAAGTTGCTAACGGGGCAATAAAAAGTTCGAGTGGACTAATGTAACCATAGCAACATGCAAATTCAGTTGTTTTTCAAACTCTGCGGTGCTCCTCTCAAACCGACCCGGATAGCTACAAATATCTACAGTAAATAGTTCCTGAAGCTGCAAAAACGAAAAAAATATATATATATAATGCTTTAATCCTCATGTTCTTTACCTCTCACATCATCATTCAATGTATTGACAACGATCAGTGACAACGAGAAAGATATACAGTTAAATTAATGTTACTATTAATATTTGTAAAGTTGTTGTTTTTTTTTTTTCTCAGCTATTTCTCAGAGTGCGTCGCTTACAGGAAAAATCCATAATGAGAAAAAAATTATCTGTGCCTTCTTGGCAAGAGTCATGCACGGAAAGCAGCTGGGTAAGTAGTTGCAGGCTGAAGTTGAAACAAGCCTCCATTTTTCTACATTTGCAGTCATTCATGTGCAGAGACGCTGTTGGCCTGCTTTTAAGTGAAAATTGCTAAGTGTATGGAGGTAGGTCAGAATTTACTGTATGATCTGCAGCACATGTTCCCGTAGAACATACAGTATTATAACATGGCAAAGCTTCTATGCTGTTCTATGTACGTATGTATGTGCTATCACTAAGTTGTTAGCAGCAGATAGACCAATAAGCCACAACCCACAACATAAAATAACTTCAAGAACTGAAGTTGATGTCAAGTGAATCTTGCTGCCAAGTATATCCCACCCCCTGACATGTACCAGTGTAATTATAAAATATTACCCTAGTGGCAGATTGGTATATGTATTATACATAAGGCCGTCATTTATAGGTGACCAAGCAGTATTTTTAGTGTTTTTTTTACCACATAATATACTGCTTTTCTCCAGATGTCCTGTTTGAAGAAGATGAGTCTGTGATGCCGCTGATGTCTGCTGCCAAAATATGGTCAACCTTAGAATGCACTGTTGCAGATGAAACTTTGTTCAGCAACATCACCGTTCTGTTGCTTGTCCAGGTAATTTTACAATATATTAGAGTATTTGTTTCTTAAAAGTTAATGGGTACTACCACTTCAAGGAATACGCGAGTTAAAGTCCTGACATTGGATGCTTTTCTTCTCATTTGTATACATTCACCCTGTACCTAGTCTGTGGCTATCTGCTTGGAAAAAGGCCAGAAATCTGCTGCATCCTCTGCCCTCAAATGGTTTGAGAATAAACACGAGTTCCCACAGGTCTGTATGTCCATCATTTTCATCTCAAAACCACAGGATCAGTATGTGGCCTGGAATGAAGATTTCAACGGTCTAAAACCCTAATTCCTCCAACAGAACGTGGGCGTTAAACTGTCGGCAATAGTGAAAGAGAGGGACACTTATCATCCGTTCCTCATGAGCTTCAGCTTCAGCCGCCTGCTGGAGACGGTCCAGTCTTTCCTTGATGCTTACTTGGAGAAGAATCCCTCCGACTACCTTCTCAAGGTACACGACCTGTGTGACTGCAGAAAAGCACAGCCGATGATGTGACACCAGTGCAGCCTAGTTTGTAAATAGTATACAAAAGCTTGATAGTGGTCAGTTATTGGCATCTGCAAGAAGCTTATAAAATCTTTGTGCACACTACAGATTGAATGTCTTTGAACAGTCCTTGATCATCATATTTCTTAATTAAATAAAAAAAAGTATGATCAAATTTTAGTAGTCCGTATATTCAGTTTGATGTTGTGTACAGGCTATACCCATGTCCTTCTGAGTAATGGCACGCTGACCAACTGAAAGTGCTGATGTGACATTATCACTCATAGTTAATTGACAATTTGTCATCAAATTAGTTGGAAGGGCAAACAGCTACATTCAGCAGAACTGTCCTCTGGGTCTAACAGACTCGCTTATTCAGGAAATTTCCTTGAATGATTTACAGTACACAAAAGCTGATGACCTCGTGAAGGTGAGACTTGGGAGGGTGTAGTGATGACAGGCCTCATTAGTTTTCTCAAATCATAGCCGTAGTTTAACCCCAGAAAGTTGGTGCTTTCAGAAGACTGTTTATTCACTTACATTAATGTGTTTGAATGTCGGTGTTTATGTCTTCCTCTCTCGTCTGTCAGGCAGCTGCAAAAGCGGTCCAGTCTTCACAGAACACTGAAGGCTTGGAGCGTGCTGTGCCACAGAAAAATAGTCCTTCAGACACCGTCAACAAACCAGCAAAGAAGAGAAAGTAAGAAATTAGATTGGAACAGTGTTTATTAAAATTTCAAACTTCTACTTTCATGTCTTTAAAGGATACATTCAGTATTTTATACATGGTGTCTGTTGCTACAACCTTTTGGGTACTGAAGTACAACGCTGTAACTGGCAACCTCCACTGACTGACTTAGTTAATACTTGAGTGATGGAATATGCCGTGCTCTGGTGTGTACTGATGCCAAGTCAACAAAATAAATTTGAGCTAATAATGTTACCTCCACTCTGCCTGCAGCATGTCTGCCCATTCTCTGGAGAGCTTTATTTTTTCAGAGAGATGAGCTGTGGTGTAGGATTTCTTCAATTTGACTGCCGTTAGTCATCCCAGTCAGAGAGGTCTCTGGCCTGCAAGGCGTAGTGTACAGACAGGAGTGTTTTAATAGCAACTTCAAGGTGCACCTGTCCCCCAGATGTAGTGTGGATGTTACATTTTGTTGCCACAATTCAGAAACACGCAAACCCATGCTGTTTTTTAAAACTGTAGGCCCCCCTCTTTTCTGAATTTGACATTTTTTATTATTCTATTCGTCCCTTAAATATGTGACTCCTCATCGAGCAGTGAAGAGGATTGTGTCGCTTCTTGAGTGGTTCAAGTTTGATACACTGCTAGCAATACTGGAACCACAGTTAGAGCAAACACAGAGAGACAAAGCGCATCAGTTTGTCAGAAGATGACGTCTGTGCATACGGTGGCTCTGAGGGGTCAAAAAGATCACAAATTATGGCTCAGATTTAAAAATCCTTGAATTATCCTTCAACAGTATACATCACTTATATTTTAAAAAAGAAGAGTGCTGTATGTTTGAGGATTTGAGTGGGGAAATGTGTCTTATATTTAGTTTATTTATTACGGTATGTTCACATTTGCACTGTATTTAACTTTCACAGAGCAAAACAGAAACTGCTCCCTAAAATTACCGAGCTGTGGACACCCAGCTCATGCAAGAAGCCTTGTGTCTCCATCAGACGACTCTCCAATATTGGTATGCTATATTTGTCCCTCTGCCTTTTGGAACAATACTCTGATTTTCCCATAAAGGATTCACACAGCATGGACCTTATATTCATAAACAAAAGCCTTAAAGACTTTTTAAATCTTCTCCCATCAGAGTTGTCTCAGATCATGCCAGAAAAGTCACTGGCCACCCCGGAGCTGAAGTCAAATGGAAAGGAAAGGAAACCACGTCAGGTAAGATCTGAAGTGTTACTCACGTTCTTTGGGTCAAATTCCTGAAATGCCGGTATCACTGAGTTCATGTTTGTCTTCGGTCAGAAATGGACACGTCAGCTGGACAAATACCTCAAGGAAGGCGTTAAACGTCACGGCCAGGGGAGGTGGTCTCAAATCCTAATGGATTATGACTTTGAAGGACGCACTGGCACCATGCTCAAAGACCGCTGGAGAGTGTTAATGAGGATGCACGAAGTCGGCTGAAGAGGAGAAGTTCCCCGCCGACGTGAACAATGTAGCAAGCTGTAAATATATTGTAACTGCTAGAGAACTTCTTTTATGTCACCACTAGAGGGCGCTCGGAGGAATGCATTCGGCCCTTTGCATTGTCATTTCAGATGTGCCTCAGTTTGATGAGGCCAGCTTACCCATAGATATTTGCTTCTGCCCTGTATCTAGACAATCTGAACAATATTGCTGTTTTTTCAATGCTAATATGATACGGAACTTTTGAAATGTTTTTTAATTAAATATTTTTACAGGAAAATGTTTCATCAGTGAGTGCAATAGTGCTGTGTTACAATAAAGGTATTCAAAAAAACAAAAATCAACTGTAATGGGTGCTTAATGTGTGCTAGAAGAGAGGTGAAATACTGTACAGTGCCTTAATACAGTTGTGAAGCGTGCACAGCAAAAGCAGTGACTGAGACATATTCAGAGACATTGTACTGCCACACAGAGACACGTCTTAGTGTTGAAAGGCTGTGGTCTCCAGGCATCTGCGAAACATTGCAGGTCCATTGGTGAAGAGGTCTTAGCTGTCAAATGTTGAATATTTTTGTCAAATAAAGACAAAGCTGTGTTGTGGTGGACAGTTGCACTGCTGGGTTTTCTGGATCTTCTTCCATGTCCCGCTGCACCGGGGGTTCCCCACGGCCTGCCAGTGGAGCACGGTTTCTCTGCAACACAGTTACACCACTATGACGTCACACCGCTGTAATATATATGGTATATTCTTTTTTTGTGCACTGCAAGGTGTTGGCATTGTTTTATCACTGCTTTCTTGAGGCACATTAAGTCTCATTTGCACAAAGAGTCGCTCATATTTCATGACATAGTTAAAACACACACACACACGTGAAGGTGGATAACTTCATACTTGTCTGATTCGTGGCCGTCTCCTTGGCAGCTGCCGCTATTGTTTCGCATGGCGGGAGGCTCGCATGCCACACACACTTTGAAGCCCTCTGCTATGTAGCGCATCCAGTGCGTGTGTGGCCGTTGCTCCACTGTACAGTGAGGCGTCCGTGACTCCAGAGTGAATTCCACACAGAACCTGAGTGGAGAAGAGCTCATCAAGTCATGGAAGTACTATTAAGGACCAAATCAAATACAGCATTAGATAAAAGTCCTAGTGATTGTTATATTCTGTTTAGCATCCACACACCTATGACGCGGAAGCTTCCCAGTAGCTGCCTACGATACCTCACCTACTGTCATCCAGACCCTTTGTGCACAAGCTTTTCATTTTACTTTGCTGAGTATTTTATTTCAAAGGATTGTGCGCGGTCTCTCAGCATTGCAGTATTTAATGGTCTGTAGACAGACAGCCAGGTGGGCAAACACCTACCAATGGCTTAATGCAGATGGAGGAAAAGTTGGGCTGTTATCTTTTTTGGGGGGGGTTAGGTTACACAGCATAATGCAAAAAAATGAGGTTTACCCTCCTCTCAGCATTTGTGAACTTTTCAACTCTTTTATTCAGAGATACCTGAGGTCATGTGTGGTTTCAGAGTGCGCTGAGGAGCAGGATATGAAACCTACCCAGGGTCTAGGGGGTTTCCGTAGCTGTCATGCTTGGGCCTTCTCTTGCCAAACTCCATGCTGGTGATGAATGCAGGACCTCGTGAGAGAAACCAACTCCTGATAAGCTCAAGCTAAGCCACGCATGTCAAATCGAACAAACAGCAGCTGGAGATTCAGTTAAAACCAGAATGTCCACGTGTATCCATGTATACCTGAGTTGAGCCACACTGGATGCCCCGGTGGTCTCTGTACTCCCTGCATCCAGCTCGCTGCTCCAGGCCGGGACAGCGCTCGCCGCTGTTGCTGGGCTGCTGCTCCGTGTGACGGACGCGGACTCGCAGTGAAGGCTGGCAGGGTTTGGCGCAGCCGCTCCAGAAGCTCCAGTCGCTCACCGCACAGTCCTGAGCTGGAGGTTGGCACCCATGAAATACTATTACAGGATATCCTCTGTTGTAGCAAACAATGACGTGGGGCCTAATACTCGGCCCTTAAGATCACACTTTTTACAATCTCCAGCAACAATGGTACAACTTCCACACTGCACTGTAATATTCAAGTGTAACTGAGATAAATGTCCAGGAAATAACTTCAGCTCAATGAAGCATCGGTTGTGACTTGTAGAATTAGTGTTTCCTGCGTTCATACAAGTGGTCTGATTCTATTCACTGACTGGGTCTTTTGATTTTTCTTATTAGTCGCTCCGTCTGCTCGATGATCGGGCTTTGATGTATTAAGAATGCAGATTTGGTGACTACCGGCCCGTAACGCGCCCGCCTTGTTTGACTGGAACTGTAATTGCCACAACTGATTGACAGAATCACATTCTTCAAATATTTGTACTAATTCCATTATATGGGCCAGTCCACTCACTGAATCGAGGCTAGGCACCGAGCTGCCGGGTTTTTGAGTGCACTGACTGCTGCACCCAGTGTGTTATCCTGCACAGTTTAGAGGCAAAAAAAGGTACGGAACAAACCACACTTTACACCACTCAAGATAAATCTGACATATATGGGAAAGTGTGGAATGCATCCACCCCTGACAGCTCTGTCATTAGAGGTGCAGCATGTGATAAGCAGCAGACGTGACACTGATAATGATCTGTCCCCTCTATCTTTATCTTCTGCCTGATAGATTCAGAGCATAAATCTGTAGAAGGGTCTAGGTTATCTCCCACTGCTATCATAAAGTTAAGGTGTGTAGACCAAAATAAACAGAGTGCTCCATCCGTCACTCACCTGGGCACTCTGTGAAGTAGTCGAAGCAGCAGTCGTTGGTTCTGACGCAGCCCTCGTCGCAGTAGCAGTCCCGTGCACGCGGTCCATCCTCCAGTCGGTGGTCGAGCAGCTCAAATCCCTGCCCCGGCAGCACTTATCTGAACACCCTGCAGCCACCGAGTGGTTCCTTCCAAGAGTGGAAACCACCAGCAACCACCAGGCAAACTCAGCAAAGGGCCCCATCACAGGGGGGTCAGGCCAGAAATCGACCCCTTAAGGAAGTAAAAATTTTAGCCTAACCGTCGCCCAATTTATGATTGAACGCACTCTAAATACGTTTATTCTGGTCCCATTTCTTTCATGCCCTCAGCTGTGAGAGGGAGAGGTTAGAACACCAGCCCAGCCAAGACTGAGCTCTGCCACAGGAGCCCCTGTGACCTGGAATTCCTGCGTTCGTCTCCTGTGTCCAGCCCTTCTGTTTCCCCTCCTGAAACAGGTCTGCAGAGTAGTCTACGGTACAAAACAGCCCATTCCAGCTCTGATCAGACTCCCATGTGTCCTGTGTTGTGTGTGCAAGCCTTTTCCTCAGAACAGGCTTGTCTCTCCCTGTTCCCAGCTGAGCACCCCCTCCAGTCGAGCACACTCAGAAGGAGACAATAGGATAAGGGAGGGGAGAGCTGGCAAGGTTTTGGTCTGTGCGTTCCCTCCTGCCTCTGTTCTTCCCCTCTTGCCTCTCACTCACCTGATTGTTCTCGTGTACCTGTTTTTGTTTCTTACCCTCTCCCTCAGAACAACTGTGACGCTGATGCCAACCTGGCCCTGCTGCTCTCTGCCACCCCAGATCTCTCAGTACCAGAAAAAGGGAGGAATGTGAGAATTTGGCAGGTCCTCCAATCATTGTGCAACGGGGCCCACTGAGCAAGGGAAAGCCACCTTTCAGTCCTCACCTCACTCACTTTTTGTCTCCCAGGTTACTAAAATTGAGCACAAATCCACTTCAGACATGGTTTAATTCATCAAATTGTTTTTAAAAAGTTACTGTTTTTTCCATCTTTAATCCACTTCAGTCCTAATGATAAATATCAAATGCAACAATAATTTTGATAGATTTTAGTTTTTTTTTTCTAGTGTCAGATTTAAAATAAACAACTCCCATAAAAAAAATAAAAATAAACCTGCAAATGAAAGCTGCACGCAGAGGTCAATGTAGAGATCACTATGGACACTATAACATCACCTCGACATCATAACAAACTTGAGGGCTGCAAACCACAGCAGGGCAACAAGTACACATGGCCTGGAACCATCCACAGCTCCCTCTTCTATTTTGCCAAGACCCACACAGCCGTCTCCTACATCCCAAAGTGTGGCAAGAATGCGCCGCTGCTCAGCATTGAACACAGGGAGCTGGCCATTAGGGGTGAAGCCCCGTGAGAAGCCCAAAATAATCCTGCAAAGACAGGGTAGCACAAGCGCCCCAGCAAGGGTAGGACAGTGGCTGTGTCTGTGGGTACCCGAGACCTCCAAATCCCACAAATGTTGACTGGTCTGTGCGCATACTGGTCAACCTACCAACACCTGCTGCAAGTGTGGAAAGTATATTTGCCAACTTTACACATCCTCTCTGCTGTTCCTGTGCATGGGAGTGAACTGTACTCACACACACGTACTGTATGTACCACACATGCATGTATCAGCTCACTCTTTGAAACGCTGACATCACTGACATAATGCTCTAAGAAAATAGTTGTAAACTATAACTTGTAAAACTAAATAAAAATACCTTGATCAAAAATAATAATAATATTTTATTTGTTTTGTTCCAGAAAAAAAAAGTCTAAAAATGACAAGTTCTATGATGTCAATCTGCATAGCTCGGCACAAAAACCCTCATAAAATCATAACGTGAAACTGTTCCACGACATGTTTGCTGCAGATTAGATAAAAAAGTCGTATAATACCTTAATCAGCTT
>SRSE01001140.1:7500-13094 GCA_005024645.1 Planiliza haematocheilus | reverse complement strand
TGAGGAGGAGGGAGGGGGGGAGGAGGCGGGGGAGGTGAGGGGAGAGAGCGGGACGAGTGACCTGCAGCAGACCATCATACACATGAACGTAATCTATCTGTTACCATGGAGACAAGGGTGTAGGTCAAAGGTCAAACTGACCTGGAGGAGAGTCCATGAGAACACACACATCACTGAGTCAGCACGCTGCCAGCAGTCTCTGCAACACACACACATTAACACACACACACAATACACATTAATACACACACACATTAATATACACACACATTAATACACACACACACAGACATTAATACACACACACATTAATACACACACACATTAATACACACACACATTAATACACACACACATTAATATACACACACATTAATACACACACACACAGACATTAATACACACACACATTAATACACACACACATTAATACACACACACATTAATATACACACACATTAATACACACACACATTAATACACACACACATTAATACACACACATTAATACACACACACACACACATTAACACACACACACACACATTAACACACACACATTAACACACACACACACAATACACACACACACATTAACACACACACACACAATACACACACACACATTAACACACACATTAATACACACACACATTAACACACACATTAATACACACACACACACACATTAACACACACATTAACACACACATTAACACACACACACACACACACACACAAACACACACACACACATTAACACACACACACATTAATACACGCACATTAATACACACACACATTAACACACACACACATTAATACACACACATTAACACACACACACATTAATACACACACACACATTAACACACATTAATACACACACACATTAATACACACACACATTAACACACACACACACATTAACACACATTAACACACACACATTAATACACACACATTAACACACACATTAATACACACACACAGTAACACACATTAAAACACAGGCTTCTTGCTCACCTGGTCAGGTGAGGCTGCAGGACGTCTAGGACTCCTCCCACAATCCCTCCCCTCCTCCCCTCCTCCCCCTCCTCCCCCATCAGGAGGTGGGCGGAGTCTCTCCATCCTCCCGCCCTCAGCAGCGCCTCCATCAGGCTCCGTGCTGCTGCTCTGGAGGCGGAGCTTGTCCACACCTGATCCTGGAAATGTGTGACAGCAAACACGCAGATGGGCGGGGCCACGGCAAGCAGCAGACTGGCCACGCCCCCTACCTCGCAATTACCCAGAGTCCCCTGCAGCGCGGTGAGGGCGGAGCAAACTGCTGCAGCTTGGCTCGGGACGCTCTGATAGGCCGCGGCGCTCAGAGGACAGCAGTCGTCCTCACAGAGCGGCAGAGCAGCACAGCCAATCAGAGCGCTGGTCAGAGAGACGTACGCCGCCCCAAGCTCCTCCCATCCACCCTCCTGATTGGCTGAGGCAACGGAAAACAACCAATTAGGATCTGCTGCCTGGAAGAGCCGCTCCACGCGACCAATCAGAGCGCAGGATTCAGCGGGACGATCAGCTGCACCAATCAGCTTCTCCTGCAGCCGAGACAGGAGCTCTGTGATTGGAGGCAGAGGAGGAGAGGGGAGGGGCTTCTCTGAGGACGAGAGATGAAGGTCATGAAGTAAAGAGGAGAGCTCCATCCTGGAGGAGAGAAGAAGAACAAACAGGAAGTTGATTTAGTGAACACAAAGATGATGACGTCAGTGGAACGTGTCAGGTTCATTAGTTCATTATTTAAAGGTCTGAGTAACGTTAAAGAAGAACCAGAACCAGGTTCTACCATGAAGCTAGTCCTCTGTTAGTATCTAGTGTCTGTGGATGTGTGGTGAGGTGGTAGCAGCTGATCATCATCCATCAGTCAAAGGCTGCAGCCAAACAACAACAACAAACACTGAACGTTTCCTGGAGACAGCGTCAAGGACAGAAGACAAGGAAGACAAGGACAGACTTTAGGAAGACACAGGAGACCAACTCTAGGAGAAGACAAGGAAGACAAGGACAGACTTTAGGAAGACACAGGAGACCAACTCTAGGAGAAGACAAGGAAGACAAGGACAGACTTTAGGAAGACACAGGAGACCAACTCTAGGAGAAGACAAGGGAGACAAGGACAGACTTTAGGAAGACACAGGAGACCAACTCTAGGAGAAGACAAGGAGGACAAGGACAGACTTTAGGGAGACACAGGAGACCAACTCTAGGAGAAGACAAGGAGGACAAGGACAGACTTTAGGGAGACACAGGAGACCAACTCTAGGACATTTAGGACCAGACTGAGGGACACATGTCTCTCTTCTCTAGCATCGTCCATGCTAACATGCTAACTCGTTAGCTCCTGGAAACAAACTCACCTGTTCATTGGAGAATCACCTCAGACTCAAACTGGAACATTTCCGGTTTATTTTTCTTTTATTCGGGACTTTCCATAAATCAGCTGTTCTTCATCTGTCACTGGTGACTATTTAATTGTAAATACATTTAAAAAGATTTACTGAATTTTACAGAAAACGTCGCTGCGCGTCGTCTGAGAGCAGCGGAGCGTTGAGCGGGACGGACGGTGTGTGCTGGAGAAGACTTCCGGTTGGCTACAAGCTACAGGCTCCTCGTTAAAGGTTCCTACCTCCGATACGACTGATATAAACTCTAACCATAAACTGTGATAATTAGATATGTTGAATCAAATACAACCAAATGATTTAACACTTAATTATCCAGTCATCAAGTAATTAAATGTAAATAGTCTGAGGATGCATATTTAATATCGATAGACAGATTTTAAATAAACATATTTAGTTTTTCAAGACAATCATTAGAATATTGAATCATTTCAAAGTATTTTCTACAGAGCTGCTTGTTTAATAAAAATCTAAACCTTACATTTCTAAATAACGTTTTAACGTTCACATTCAGCTCCACAGGAGTCAACAACAAATACCACACATTTTACAACCAGCAGTTAAATCCCTGAAGGACGTCTGAGCTCAGTCTGAGGATTTATTACTTTCTTTTAACGTTCAAGATTCTTATTGTAATAATAACGTTAAATAAATCTAAACGTGTTCATCACAGCAGAGTCAGCAGCTGATTTTAAACTCGTCCTCAGATGGTTCTTCAGTCGTCAGGTTGGATTTATCTGGTGCCTCCGCTGAGACTAAACAATATGAATAATGTGTCTGTGAAAGTTAATGCCACTAATATTTATTAAAGCTCAGTCTGAGCCAGAGTTCATTAACCCAGGAAGTGATGCAAGTTTTAAATGGATCTCTGGGCAAGAACGAAGGAGATTAAGTCTGAAACACAGAGAAGCTTCTTGAAGGTCTTCATCTCTGTGTTGGACTGGTTTGATCAAAATCACATTTATCTGCATAAAAACTAGAACAATAGAAACAACAGCCCCTAAATCAAAGGTCAGTAAATGATCTGAAGTCCATTAACGCTGTGCTAACGCTGATCTGAGCTGGAGAAGTGAAAGTAGACGAGGACGACGGTTCTTGATCAACAGCAGAAGACGACGAGTTGAGACTCGTCGGACACATCAGAGAAGGAGAGCGGCGGCCTTCAGACTGTTAGCGGTGACATTAGCAGCAGATTAAAAGCCAGCGAGCACATTTAGAAGGACTTCTTCTTCTGTTCCATAAATCAGAGTTTCCTCCCTGTTCCCTCAGACACGACCACATCAGAGCAGGAACAAGCTTTGAAGCTGGAACACGGATCAGCGCTCAGACTTTCTAAAGGTTTCAAAGACGGAGGAAACGTTTTGAAGCCGAGGATGTAATTAAGACACCAGCCAGAGGTTTCTTTCATTTCAGTCAATGAGCTGATATGAGTTTGGTTGATGGTGTTAGCGCCGTCTGCTTCAGGCTTCACAATAACAACCAGCTTCAGCTTCATTTATTCTGTTATTTAAGAAAATATTAAACACTGAGAGGTCTGCTTGGTGTTAGCTAGCAGCTTAGCTTAGCTTAGCTCAGGTTTTATTGTACCAGACTAGTGCAGAGTTTAAGCTAACCCCTGGCTATGGTTAGCTAAAGGCTAAGTTTAGTATTTGGCTCAGTGTCGCTAGAACTAGCGTAGCGTTAGTTGTTACTTATAACTGGGATGTTGGGGCATCTTGTTTGATGAGGTATGGTTGAGGTTAAAGGAGCTTGTTAGTTACCAGGTGTTAAATTAACTTTAGGACCAGATTAGTTTACGGTTATTTTAGCATCTACATTAGGCTATCTGAGGGTTTAAGTCAGGGCTAACATTTTCTCAGGTGTTGTTTTAGCTCAAGGTTCAGATTACCACATACCACATGTTTTCATTTAGCTGGAGGCTACGTTAGCTGGAGGCTAAGGTTAGTTGGAGGCTAAGGTTAGCTGGAGGCTATGTTAGCTGGAGGCTAAGGTTAGTTGGGGGCTAAGGTTAGCTGGAGGCTACGTTAGCTGGAGGCTACGTTAGCTGGAGGCTAAGGTTAGCTGGAAGCTAATGTTAGCTACAGTGAGCTGACATTTCTTTCCTGAAGAACAGATGGTTCACGTTGTGTTTGCTAACTGAAGCCAAAGCTAACAATAATAACATCAGCGCTTGTGAAATGATTGTCAGTGACAGAAAAGCTTTTCATCCACTTCCTGTTTACCTTTCCATCTGACGCAGCACTGGGCCGCTCGTCATTTTCTCTGACGAAGAAACGAGTCTCCAGGAAATTAAAGAACAGATAAGAAGAACCAACAATCACACACACACATGTTCCTATCTCTATGAGGACCTTCCATGGACATGCTAACCCTTTAGCTAAAGCTAACCCTTCCACCTGTTCGTGTCTGAATAAAGTCTCAGGTGAGCAGCGTCCAGGTAACAGCAGGTTTTAATGAACACTCAGGTACAGTTTCACATCTCAACACAAACATGAACAGTTTAAGTTTAACACCAAACATGAACCTCACTCATTCATTCACTCACTCACTCATTCATTCACTCACTCACTCATTCATTCACTCACTCACTCATTCACTCATTCATTCACTCATTCATTCATTCATTCACTCACTCACTCGCTCATTCATTCATTCATTCATTCACTCACTCACTCATTCACTCACTCATTCATTCATTCATTCACTCACTCACTCACTCATTCATTCATTCATTCACTCATTCATTCATTCATTCACTCACTCATTCATTCATTCATTCATTCATTCATTCATTCATTCACTCACTCATTCATTCATTCATTCACTCATTCATTCATTCATTCACTCATTCATTCATTCATTCACTCACTCATTCATTCATTCATTCACTCATTCATTCATTCATTCATTCACTCACTCATTCACTCATTCACTCACTCACTCATTCACTCACTCATTCACTCATTCATTCATTCACTCACTCATTCATTCACTCACTCATTCATTCACTCATTCACTCATTCATTCACTCATTCACTCATTCATTCACTCACTCATTCATTCACTCACTCATTCATTCACTCATTCACTCATTCATTCACTCATTCATTCACTCATTCACTCATTCACTCATTCACTCACTCA
>SRSE01001140.1:0-2500 GCA_005024645.1 Planiliza haematocheilus | reverse complement strand
CTGGTCTCACCTGGTCTCACCTGTCCATCCACCTGCTCTCACCTGCTCTCACCTGTCCATCCACCTGCTCTCACCTGCTCTCACCTGTCCATCCACCTGGTCTCACCTGGTCTCACCTGGTCTCACCTGGTCTCACCTGGTCTCACCTTTCCATCCACCTGCTCTCACCTGCTCTCACCTGTCCATCCACCTGCTCTCACCTGGTCTCACCTGGTCTCACCTGTCCATCCACCTGGTCTTAATGTAAATGTGTCTCCACATGCGTCCCCAGCCAGCTCTGTAGATGTGATCTCAGTGTGTGTGTCTGTAAATGAGCAGCAGCGCCATCATGTGGTCAGTAGAATATTAATGGATCTCTACCTACCACTGGATCAGAACCATCAACAGCTGCTTGGTGACTTGGAGACATGATCCACATTTAGGAACCAGATGGAAACACTCTCACATGAGAACATCTGATTTATTTATCAGCTGATTCTAGATCAGATCAGTTTCTAGTTTAGTTTAAAGTCTCTGATCACTAATGAACAGACGTCACTGATTCATGTGATCATTTCTACCAGTGGATGAATGAATGAGTTCTCCTCCTCTTCCTCAGATCAGTCCTGGTGAGGAGCTGGTCTTTAATGTGACCCAGGACTCATTGTGTGTTCACTCTACCAAAGGAAGGAGGTCACATGTGTCCCAGACCACCTCCACATGTGGACTGACACCAGATCAGTGTTCACACCTGGACTCTAGAGACCAGATCAGTGTTCACACCTGGACCTGTTTAATCTGGACTCTAGAGACCAGATCAGTGTTCACACCTGGACTCTAATATTAATTAAAGTTATTTTATTACAGTAGTTGGTGCAGGAGTGTGTTTAAACTGCTATGTCTGTCTCAGTGAGGACATTTATAGTATAAAGTGTCTCACTCAGGACGCCCATGGCCAGTCCTCCCAGGGCGATGCCCATGGCGATTCCTCGCTCCTCGTCGTCGGTGTAGACGCTCGCCAACATACCCAAACCTGCAGACACACAATGTGTTTCTATCTCTGTGAGGACCACCCACATAAAACATCCTGACCCTCACATCCATCAGTCTGATCTGATTAGTAGAGTCCATGTAAAGACAGACGCCGTCCTGGAGGACAACAGTGCTGGACCTGCCACCGAGGAGAAGGACGAGCCGATCCCCTGGAGAGAGCGAGCGAAGAACAGCAGAGCGTAGGTCCCTGAAAAGGCAAACACTGACACAACCAGAGAATCAGAACTCTGCCCGGAAAACACCACCACTACCGCCGTCACCATGGCGACCGCCACCACCATCACCATGACCACCTGTGTGTCTGAGACTACTCACTGATGGTCGACACGAACATGATGATGAAACCAGCAAACATGGGGATGTGATACCCGACCCTGCAGAGACAGAGAGGAACCAGATTATACCAGATTATACCAGTGTATACCAGATTATACCAGATTATACCAGATTATACCAGTTTATACCAGATTATACCAGATTATACCAGATTATACCAGTTTATTATACCAGATTATACCAGTTTATACCAGATTATACCAGATTATACCAGATTATACCAGATTATACCAGTTTATACCAGATTATACCAGATTATACCAGATTATACCAGTTTATACCAGATTATACCAGTTTATACCAGTTTATACCAGATTATACCAGTTTATACCAGATTATACCAGATTATACTAACAATTATAATTATAATACTAATGAACCTGTTGGTGAGAGGACCGACGAAGGGGTTGACCAGTAGTTGGACCAGAGCTTTAGATGCAAACAACAAACCGACACGAACATTTTCCTCCTCTAGAAAAAGGCTGTCGTGCAGACATGAGGCCTCCTGCAGGAGGAGAGGAGTCAGACTGATTATTACTGGTGACGTAGAGACAGACATGATCGTCCTCCTCCACCTACTGCAGCCGTGTCGTTGGCGTCCAGCTCCGTGGTCAGGACGCTCTGCTGCGACGCTGCCGTCTCCTGCAGGCTGAAGGTGGTGTTGTCAAACAGGGACACCAGAGGAGAGAAGGTCGGGCTCTGCTCAGACTCTGTACCCGGGACCCAGACCCCGAGGCTGGACAGGGGGGGCACGGAGGGCTGGACGGTCTGGGGTTCAGGACTGGGATGGTCCATGGCATAGAGGAACGTAGGGATGATTGGCACTGGAGGAGGAAGACTCATCATCATCATCATCATCATCATCATCATCATCATGATCATCATCATCATCATCATCAGATTAGCTGGGCCAGGGTCCAGGATGAAACCTGAGACCTGGTCCTGGTCAGACCTGGTCCTGGTGAGACCTGGTCCTGGTCCTGATCACATTGGGACGTGTCTGGTCACATTAAATGTTGAGGTAGATGGATCAGATTGTTTATAGACGGTTCTTCTCTTTCATCAAACTGATGGTTCTTGTTGTGGTTCTAAGGTTCTGTTCATGGACTCCAGTAAAAACTCATCATTTCTA
>SRSE01000114.1:0-23004 GCA_005024645.1 Planiliza haematocheilus | reverse complement strand
ATGGTTGCTGTTTAAGATGAGACTTGTTTGCTTTTATCATCATGGATGTGTAAGGGGTGGTTGCTTTTGTTTGTCCACAGTAGAGTGCCTGTTTGCAGCTTGTGGATCTTTACCCAGTCACAGTGGAGTCATGGGTTAAACTAAAACACTGTGAACAGAATTAATTCAGAGCGCAAATGGTCCAAGTACACACTGAAGAGGATGAAATACATATCTTCTGTCAAATAAGCAAGATATGTAGCAAAGGCTTCATTTTATCCAACTTCAGTCATGTTGCTGTAGTCTCTCCAAATCCAGTTGGCGCAATAGCTCCATTCAATGACCAGCCAATCACACGGACCATCAGCAAGTCATCATCATGAAAGTACTGTACATCAATTAAGATTTCAGGAGTGTACCGCGTGTGTCGTTAGTGTTGGGACTAGTCCAGTTTAAACTGCCGCAGTTTGCCGTTATTCTTGTGCAGAGGCAATTTCATAGTCTATGAAGTTTAACTGAGACGTGATTATTGCTGGTTGAAAACTTAACCCAATACCCCGCCTTGATGACTTGAAATATAGTCAGCTACGGCAATTTTTGCTAGCCTCAAAGGAGGCTGTATGGACTGTATAAAGATAAATGATTGATGGTGTGTTTAAGATGAGACTTGTTTGTTTTATCATCATGGATGTGTAAGGGGTGGTTGCTTTGTTTGTCCACAGTAGAGTGCCTGTTTTGCAGCTTGTGGATCTTTACCCAGTCACAGTGGAGTCATGGGTTAAACTAAAACACTGTGAACAGAATTAATTCAGAGCGCAAATGGTCCAAGTACACACTGAAGAGGATGAAATACATATCTTCTGTCAAATAAGCAAGATATGTAGCAAAGGCTTCATTTTACCCAACTTCAGTCATGTTGCTGTAGTCTCTCCAAATCCAGTGGCAATAGCTCCATTCAATGACCAGCCAATCACACGGACCATCAGCAAGTCATCATCATGAAAGTACTGTACATCAATTAAGATTTCAGGAGTGTACCGCGTGTGTCGTTAGTGTTGGGACTAGTCCAGTTTAAACTGCCGCAGTTTGCCGTTATTCTTGTGCAGAGGCAATTTCATAGTCTATGAAGTTTAACTGAGACGTGATTATTGCTGGTTGAAAACTTAACCCAATACCCCGCCTTGATGACTTGAAATATAGTCAGCTACGGCAATTTTTGCTAGCCTCAAAGGAGGCTGTATGGACTGTATAAAGATAAATGATTGATGGTTGTGTTTAAGATGAGACTTGTTTGCTTTTATCATCATGGATGTGTAAGGGTGGTTGCTTTGTTTGTCCACAGTAGAGTGCCTGTTTTGCAGCTTGTGGATCTTTACCCAGTCACAGTGGAGTCATGGGTTAAACTAAAACACTGTGAACAGAATTAATTCAGAGCGCAAATGGTCCAAGTACACACTGAAGAGGATGAAATACATATCTTCTGTCAAATAAGCAAGATATGTAGCAAAGGCTTCATTTTATCCAACTTCAGTCATGTTGCTGTAGTCTCTCCAATCCAGTTGGCGCAATAGCTCCATTCAATGACCAGCCAATCACACGGACCATCAGCAAGTCATCATCATGAAAGTACTGTACATCAATTAAGATTTCAGGAGTGTACCGCGTGTGTCGTTAGTGTTGGGACTAGTCCAGTTTAAACTGCCGCAGTTTGCCGTTATTCTTGTGCAGAGGCAATTTCATAGTCTATGAAGTTTAACTGAGACGTGATTATTGCTGGTTGAAAACTTAACCCAATACCCCGCCTTGATGACTTGAAATATAGTCAGCTACGGCAATTTTTGCTAGCCTCAAAGGAGGCTGTATGGACTGTATAAAGATAAATGATTGATGGTTGCTGTTTAAGATGAGACTTGTTTGCTTTTATCATCATGGATGTGTAAGGGGTGGTTGCTTTGTTTGTCCACAGTAGAGTGCCTGTTTGCAGCTTGTGGATCTTTACCCAGTCACAGTGGAGTCATGGGTTAAACTAAAACACTGTGAACAGAATTAATTCAGAGCGCAAATGGTCCAAGTACACACTGAAGAGGATGAAATACATATCTTCTGTCAAATAAGCAAGATATGTAGCAAAGGCTTCATTTTACCCAACTTCAGTCATGTTCTGTAGTCTCTCCAAATCCAGTTGGCGCAATAGCTCCATTCAATGACCAGCCAATCACACGGACCATCAGCAAGTCATCATCATGAAAGTACTGTACATCAATTAAGATTTCAGGAGTGTACCGCGTGTGTCGTTAGTGTTGGGACTAGTCCAGTTTAAACTGCCGCAGTTTGCCGTTATACTTGTGCAGAGGCAATTTCATAGTCTATGAAGTTTAACTGAGACGTGATTATTGCTGGTTGAAAACTTAACCCAATACCCCGCCATGATGACTTGAAATATAGTCAGCTACGGCAATTTTTGCTAGCCTCAAAGGAGGGTGTATGACTGTATAAAGATAAATGATTGATGGTTGCTGTTTAAGATGAGACTTGTTTGCTTTATCATCATGGATGTGTAAGGAGTGGTTGCTTTGTTTGTCCACAGTAGAGTGCCTGTTTTGCAGCTTGTGGATCTTTACCCAGTCACAGTGGAGTCATGGGTTAAACTAAAACACTGTGAACAGAATTAATTCAGAGCGCAAATGGTCCAAGTACACACTGAAGAGGATGAATACATATCTTCTTTCAAATAAGCAAGATATGTAGCAAAGGCTTCATTTTACCCAACTTCAGTCATTTGCTGTAGTCTCTCCAAATCCAGTTGGCGCAATAGCTCCATTCAATGACCAGAGGTGCCCTGAGTAATATTGAGTTTTCAGGAAGGAATTCGCAAATTTCAACTGCTGACCAGAGCCCAACGATGCCCTGCACTGAAAAGGCGGAGCTTACTTTAACCAGCCAATCACACGGACCATCATCATGAAAGTACTGTACATCAATTAAGATTTCAGGAGTGTACCGCGTGTGTCGTTAGTGTTGGGACTAGTCCAGTTTAAACTGCCGCAGTTTGCCGTTATTCTTGTGCAGAGGCCATTTCATAGTCTATGAAGTTTAACTGAGACGTGATTATTGCTGGTTGAAAACTTAACCCAATACCCCGCCTTGATGACTTGAAATATAGTCAGCTACGGCAATTTTGCTAGCCTCAAAGGAGGCTGTATGGACTGTATAAAGATAAGTGATTGATGGTTTAAGATGAGACTTGTTTGCTTTTATCATCATGGATGTGTAAGGGGTGGTTGCTTTGTTTGTCCACAGTAGAGTGCCTGTTTTGCAGCTTGTGGATCTTTACCCCGTCACAGTGGAGTCATGGGTTAAACTAAAACACTGTGAACAGAATTAATTCAGAGCGCAAATGGTCCAAGTACACACTGAAGAGGATGAAATACATATCTTCTGTCAAATAAGGAAGATATGTAGCAAAGGCTTCATTTTACCCAACTTCAGTCATGTTGCTGTAGTCTCTCCAATCCAGTTGGCGCAATAGCTCCATTCAATGACCAGAGGTGCCCTGAGTAATATTGAGTTTTCAGGAAGGAATTCGCAAGTTTCAACTGCTGACCAGAGCCCAACGATGCCCTGCACTGAAAAGGCGGAGCTTACTTTAACCAGCCAATCACACGGACCATCATCATGAAAGTACTGTACATCAATTAAGATTTCAGGAGTGTACCGCGTGTGTCGTTAGTGTTGGGACTAGTCCAGTTTAAACTGCCGCAGTTTGCCGTTATTCTTGTGCAGAGGCAATTTCATAGTCTATGAAGTTTAACTGAGACGTGATTATTGCTGGTTGAAAACTTAACCCAATACCCCGCCTTGATGACTTGAAATATAGTCAGCTACGGCAATTTTTGCTAGCCTCAAAGGAGGCTGTATGGACTGTATAAAGATAAATGATTGATGGTTTAAGATGAGACCTGTTTGCTTTTATCATCATGGATGTGTAAGGGGTGGTTGCCTTTGTTTGTCCACAGTAGAGTGCCTGTTTTGCAGCTTGTGGATCTTTACCCAGTCACAGTGGAGTCATGTGTTAAACTAAAACACTGTGAACAGAATTAATTCAGAGCGCAAATGGTCCAAGTACACACTGAAGAGGATGAAATACATATCTTCTGTCAAATGAGCAGATATGTAGCAAAGGCTTCATTTTATCCAACTTCAGTCATGTTGCTGTAGTCTCTCCAAATCCAGTTGGCGCAATAGCTCCATTCATGACCAGAGGTGCCCTGAGTAATATTGAGTTTTCAGGAAGGAATTCGCAAGTTTTCAACTGCTGACCAGAGCCCAACGATGCCCTGCACTGAAAAGGCGGAGCTTACTTTAACCAGCCAATCACACGGACCATCATCATGAAAGTACTGTACATCAATTAAGATTTCAGGAGTGTACCGCGTGTGTCGTTAGTGTTGGGACTAGTCCAGTTTAAACTGCCGCAGTTTGCCGTTATTCTTGTGCAGAGGCATTTCATAGTCTATGAAGTTTAACTGAGACGTGATTATTGCTGGTTGAAAACTTAACCCAATACCCCGCCTTGATGACTTGAAATATAGTCAGCTACGGCAATTTTTGCTAGCCTCAAAGGAGGCTGTATGGACTGTATAAAGATAAATGATTGAAGGTTTAAGATGAGACTTGTTTGCTTTTATCATCATGGATGTGTAAGGGGTGGTTGCCTTTGTTTGTCCACAGTAGAGTGCCTGTTTTGCAGCTTGTGGATCTTTACCCAGTCACAGTGGAGTCATGTGTTAAACTAAAACACTGTGAACAGAATTAATTCAGAGCGCAAATGGTCCAAGTACACACTGAAGAGGATGAAATACATATCTTCTGTCAAATGAGCAAGATATGTAGCAAAGGCTTCATTTTATCCAACTTCAGTCATGTTGCTGTAGTCTCTCCAAATCCAGTTGGCGCAATAGCTCCATTCAATGACCAGAGGTGCCCTGAGTAATATTGAGTTTTCAGGAAGGAATTCGCAAGTTTTTCAACTGCTGACCAGAGCCCAACGATGCCCTGCACTGAAAAGGCGGAGCTTACTTTAACCAGCCAATCACACGGACCATCATCATGAAAGTACTGTACATCAATTAAGATTTCAGGAGTGTACCGCGTGTGTCGTTAGTGTTGGGACTAGTCCAGTTTAAACTGCCGCAGTTTGCCGTTATTCTTGTGCAGAGGCATTTTCATAGTCTATGAAGTTTAACTGAGACGTGATTATTGCTGGTTGAAAACTTAACCCAATACCCCGCCTTGATGACTTGAAATATAGTCAGCTACGGCAATTTTTGCTAGCCTCAAAGGAGGCTGTATGGACTGTATAAAGATAAATGATTGAAGGTTTAAGATGAGACTTGTTTGCTTTATCATCATGGATGTGTAAGGGGTGGTTGCCTTTGTTTGTCCACAGTAGAGTGCCTGTTTTGCAGCTTGTGGATCTTACCCAGTCACAGTGGAGTCATGGGTTAAACTAAAACACTGTGAACAGAATTAATTCAGAGCGCAAATGGTCCAAGTACACACTGAAGAGGATGAAATACATATCTTCTGTCAAATAAGCAAGATATGTAGCAAAGGCTTCATTTTATCCACTTCAGTCATGTTGCTGTAGTCTCTCCAAATCCAGTTGGCGCAATAGCTCCATTCAATGACCAGAGGTGCCCTGAGTAATATTGAGTTTTCAGGAAGGAATTTGCAAGTTTTCAACTGCTGACCAGAGCCCAACGATGCCCTGCACTGAAAGGCGGAGCTTACTTTAACCAGCCAATCACACGGACCATCATCATGAAAGTACTGTACATCAATTAAGATTTCAGGAGTGTACCGCGTGTGTCGTTAGTGTTGGGACTAGTCCAGTTTAAACTGCCACAGTTTACCGTTATTCTTGTGCAGAGGCAATTTCATAGTCTATGAAGTTTAACTGAGACGTGATTATTGCTGGTTGAAAACTTAACCCAATACCCCGCCTTGATGACTTGAAATATAGTCAGCTACGGCAATTTTTGCTAGCCTCAAAGGAGGCTGTATGGACTGTATAAAGATAAATGATTGATGGTTGCTGTTTAAGATGAGACTTGTTTGCTTTTATCATCATGGATGTGTAAGGGGTGGTTGCTTTTGTTTGTCCACAGTAGAGTGCCTGTTTTGCAGCTTGTGGATCTTTACCCAGTCACAGTGGAGTCATGGGTTAAACTAAAACACTGTGAACAGAATTAATTCAGAGCGCAAATGGTCCAAGTACACACTGAAGAGGATGAAATACATATCTTCTGTCAAATAAGCAAGATATGTAGCAAAGGCTTCATTTTACCCAACTTCAGTCATGTTGCTGTAGTCTCTCCAAATCCAGTTGGCGCAATAGCTCCATTCAATGACCAGCCAATCACACGGACCATCAGCAAGTCATCATCATGAAAGTACTGTACATCAATTAAGATTTCAGGAGTGTACCGCGTGTGTCGTTAGTGTTGGGACTAGTCCAGTGTAAACTGCCGCAGTTTGCCGTTATTCTTGTGCAGAGGCAATTTCATAGTCTATGAAGTTTAACTGAGACGTGATTATTGCTGGATGAAAACTTAACCCAATACCCCGCCATGATGACTTGAAATATAGTCAGCTACGGCAATTTTTGCTAGCCTCAAAGGAGGGTGTATGGACTGTATAAAGATAAATGATTGATGGTTGCTGTTTAAGATGAGACTTGTTTGCTTTTATCATCATGGATGTGTAAGGAGTGGTTGCTTTTGTTTGTCCACAGTAGAGTGCCTGTTTTGCAGCTTGTGGATCTTTACCCAGTCACAGTGGAGTCATGGGTTAAACTAAAACACTGTGAACAGAATTAATTCAGAGCGCAAATGGTCCAAGTACACACTGAAGAGGATGAAATACATATCTTCTGTCAAATAAGCAAGATATGTAGCAAAGGCTTCATTTTACCCAACTTCAGTCATGTTGCTGTAGTCTCTCCAAATCCAGTTGGCGCAATAGCTCCATTCAATGACCAGAGGTGCCCTGAGTAATATTGAGTTTTCAGGAAGGAATTCGCAAATTTTCAACTGCTGACCAGAGCCCAACGATGCCCTGCACTGAAAAGGCGGAGCTTACTTTAACCAGCCAATCACACGGACCATCATCATGAAAGTACTGTACATCAATTAAGATTTCAGGAGTGTACCGCGTGTGTCGTTAGTGTTGGGACTAGTCCAGTTTAAACTGCCGCAGTTTGCCGTTATTCTTGTGCAGAGGCAATTTCATAGTCTATGAAGTTTAACTGAGACGTGATTATTGCTGGTTGAAAACTTAACCCAATACCCCGCCTTGATGACTTGAAATATAGTCAGCTACGGCAATTTTTGCTAGCCTCAAAGGAGGCTGTATGGACTGTATAAAGATAAGTGATTGATGGTTTAAGATGAGACTTGTTTGCTTTTATCATCATGGATGTGTAAGGGGTGGTTGCTTTTGTTTGTCCACAGTAGAGTGCCTGTTTTGCAGCTTGTGGATCTTTACCCAGTCACAGTGGAGTCATGGGTTAAACTAAAACACTGTGAACAGAATTAATTCAGAGCGCAAATGGTCCAAGTACACACTGAAGAGGATGAAATACATATCTTCTGTCAAATGAGCAAGATATGTAGCAAAGGCTTCATTTTATCCAACTTCAGTCATGTTGCTGTAGTCTCTCCAAATCCAGTTGGCGCAATAGCTCCATTCAATGACCAGAGGTGCCCTGAGTAATATTGAGTTTTCAGGAAGGAATTTGCAAGTTTTCAACTGCTGACCAGAGCCCAACGATGCCCTGCACTGAAAAGGCGGAGCTTACTTTAACCAGCCAATCACACGGACCATCATCATGAAAGTACTGTACATCAATTAAGATTTCAGGAGTGTACCGCGTGTGTCGTTAGTGTTGGGACTAGTCCAGTTTAAACTGCCACAGTTTACCGTTATTCTTGTGCAGAGGCAATTTCATAGTCTATGAAGTTTAACTGAGACGTGATTATTGCTGGTTGAAAACTTAACCCAATACCCCGCCTTGATGACTTGAAATATAGTCAGCTACGGCAATTTTTGCTAGCCTCAAAGGAGGCTGTATGGACTGTATAAAGATAAATGATTGATGGTTGCTGTTTAAGATGAGACTTGTTTGCTTTTATCATCATGGATGTGTAAGGGGTGGTTGCTTTTGTTTGTCCACAGTAGAGTGCCTGTTTTGCAGCTTGTGGATCTTACCCAGTCACAGTGGAGTCATGGGTTAAACTAAAACACTGTGAACAGAATTAATTCAGAGCGCAAATGGTCCAAGTACACACTGAAGAGGATGAAATACATATCTTCTGTCAAATAAGCAAGATATGTAGCAAAGGCTTCATTTTACCCAACTTCAGTCATGTTGCTGTAGTCTCTCCAAATCCAGTTGGCGCAATAGCTCCATTCAATGACCAGCCAATCACACGGACCATCAGCAAGTCATCATCATGAAAGTACTGTACATCAATTAAGATTTCAGGAGTGTACCGCGTGTGTCGTTAGTGTTGGGACTAGTCCAGTTTAAACTGCCGCAGTTTGCCGTTATTCTTGTGCAGAGGCAATTTCATAGTCTATGAAGTTTAACTGAGACGTGATTATTGCTGGATGAAAACTTAACCCAATACCCCGCCATGATGACTTGAAATATAGTCAGCTACGGCAATTTTTGCTAGCCTCAAAGGAGGGTGTATGGACTGTATAAAGATAAATGATTGATGGTTGCTGTTTAAGATGAGACTTGTTTGCTTTTATCATCATGGATGTGTAAGGAGTGGTTGCTTTTGTTTGTCCACAGTAGAGTGCCTGTTTTGCAGCTTGTGGATCTTTACCCAGTCACAGTGGAGTCATGGGTTAAACTAAAACACTGTGAACAGAATTAATTCAGAGCGCAAATGGTCCAAGTACACACTGAAGAGGATGAAATACATATCTTCTGTCAAATAAGCAAGATATGTAGCAAAGGCTTCATTTTACCCAACTTCAGTCATGTTGCTGTAGTCTCTCCAAATCCAGTTGGCGCAATAGCTCCATTCAATGACCAGAGGTGCCCTGAGTAATATTGAGTTTTCAGGAAGGAATTCGCAAATTTTCAACTGCTGACCAGAGCCCAACGATGCCCTACACTGAAAAGGCGGAGCTTACTTTAACCAGCCAATCACACGGACCATCATCATGAAAGTACTGTACATCAATTAAGATTTCAGGAGTGTACCGCGTGTGTCGTTAGTGTTGGGACTAGTCCAGTTTAAACTGCCGCAGTTTGCCGTTATTCTTGTGCAGAGGCAATTTCATAGTCTATGAAGTTTAACTGAGACGTGATTATTGCTGGTTGAAAACTTAACCCAATACCCCGCCTTGATGACTTGAAATATAGTCAGCTACGGCAATTTTTGCTAGCCTCAAAGGAGGCTGTATGGACTGTATAAAGATAAGTGATTGATGGTTTAAGATGAGACTTGTTTGCTTTTATCATCATGGATGTGTAAGGGGTGGTTGCTTTTGTTTGTCCACAGTAGAGTGCCTGTTTTGCAGCTTGTGGATCTTTACCCAGTCACAGTGGAGTCATGGGTTAAACTAAAACACTGTGAACAGAATTAATTCAGAGCGCAAATGGTCCAAGTACACACTGAAGAGGATGAAATACATATCTTCTGTCAAATAAGCAAGATATGTAGCAAAGGCTTCATTTTATCCAACTTCAGTCATGTTGCTGTAGTCTCTCCAAATCCAGTTGGCGCAATAGCTCCATTCAATGACCAGAGGTGCCCTGAGTAATATTGAGTTTTCAGGAAGGAATTTGCAAGTTTTCAACTGCTGACCAGAGCCCAACGATGCCCTGCACTGAAAAGGCGGAGCTTACTTTAACCAGCCAATCACACGGACCATCATCATGAAAGTACTGTACATCAATTAAGATTTCAGGAGTGTACCGCGTGTGTCGTTAGTGTTGGGACTAGTCCAGTTTAAACTGCCACAGTTTACCGTTATTCTTGTGCAGAGGCAATTTCATAGTCTATGAAGTCTAACTGAGACGTGATTATTGCTGGTTGAAAACTTAACCCAATACCCCCGCCTTGATGACTTGAAATATAGTCAGCTACGGCAATTTTTGCTAGCCTCAAAGGAGGCTGTATGGACTGTATAAAGATAAATGATTGATGGTTGCTGTTTAAGATGAGACTTGTTTGCTTTTATCATCATGGATGTGTAAGGGGTGGTTGCTTTTGTTTGTCCACAGTAGAGTGCCTGTTTTGCAGCTTGTGGATCTTTACCCAGTCACAGTGGAGTCATGGGTTAAACTAAAACACTGTGAACAGAATTAATTCAGAGCGCAAATGGTCCAAGTACACACTGAAGAGGATGAAATACATATCTTCTGTCAAATAAGCAAGATATGTAGCAAAGGCTTCATTTTACCCAACTTCAGTCATGTTGCTGTAGTCTCTCCAAATCCAGTTGGCGCAATAGCTCCATTCAATGACCAGAGGTGCCCTGAGTAATATTGAGTTTTCAGGAAGGAATTCGCAAGTTTTCAACTGCTGACCAGAGCCCAACGATGCCCTGCACTGAAAAGGCGGAGCTTACTTTAACCAGCCAATCACACGGACCATCATCATGAAAGTACTGTACATCAATTAAGATTTCAGGAGTGTACCGCGTGTGTCGTTAGTGTTGGGACTAGTCCAGTTTAAACTGCCGCAGTTTGCCGTTATTCTTGTGCAGAGGCAATTTCATAGTCTATGAAGTTTAACTGAGACGTGATTATTGCTGGTTGAAAACTTAACCCAATACCCCGCCTTGATGACTTGAAATATAGTCAGCTACGGCAATTTTTGCTAGCCTCAAAGGAGGCTGTATGGACTGTATAAAGATAAATGATTGAAGGTTTAAGATGAGACTTGTTTGCTTTTATCATCATGGATGTTTAAGGGGTGGTTGCCTTTGTTTGTGTACAGTAGAGTGCCTGCTCTGCAGCTTGTGGATCTTTACCCAGTCACAGTGGAGTCATGGGTTAAACTAAAACACTGTGAGCAGAATTAATTCAGAGCGCAAATGGTCCAAGTACACACTGAAGAGGATGAAATACATATCTTCTGTCAAATTAGCAATATATGTAGCAAAGGCTTCATTTTATCCAACTTCAGTCATGTTGCTGTAGTCTCTCCAAATCCAGTTGGCGCAATAGCTCCATTCAATGACCAGAGGTGCCCTGAGTAATATTGAGTTTTCAGGAAGGAATTTGCAAGTTTTCAACTGCTGACCAGAGCCCAACGATGCCCTGCACTGAAAAGGCGGAGCTTACTTTAACCAGCCAATCACACGGACCATCATCATGAAAGTACTGTACATCAATTAAGATTTCAGGAGTGTACCGCGTGTGTCGTTAGTGTTGGGACTAGTCCAGTTTAAACTGCCACAGTTTGCCGTTATTCTTGTGCAGAGGCAATTTCATAGTCTATGAAGTTTAACTGAGACGTGATTATTGCTGGTTGAAAACTTAACCCAATACCCCGCCTTGATGACTTGAAATATAGTCAGCTACGGCAATTTTTGCTAGCCTCAAAGGAGGCTGTATGGACTGTATAAAGATAAATGATTGATGGTTGCTGTTTAAGATGAGACTTGTTTGCTTTTATCATCATGGATGTGTAAGGGGTGGTTGCTTTTGTTTGTCCACAGTAGAGTGCCTGTTTTGCAGCTTGTGGATCTTTACCCAGTCACAGTGGAGTCATGGGTTAAACTAAAACACTGTGAACAGAATTAATTCAGAGCGCAAATGGTCCAAGTACACACTGAAGAGGATGAAATACATATCTTCTGTCAAATAAGCAAGATATGTAGCAAAGGCTTCATTTTACCCAACTTCAGTCATGTTGCTGTAGTCTCTCCAAATCCAGTTGGCGCAATAGCTCCATTCAATGACCAGCCAATCACACGGACCATCAGCAAGTCATCATCATGAAAGTACTGTACATCAATTAAGATTTCAGGAGTGTACCGCGTGTGTCGTTAGTGTTGGGACTAGTCCAGTTTAAACTGCCGCAGTTTGCCGTTATACTTGTGCAGAGGCAATTTCATAGTCTATGAAGTTTAACTGAGACGTGATTATTGCTGGTTGAAAACTTAACCCAATACCCCGCCATGATGACTTGAAATATAGTCAGCTACGGCAATTTTTGCTAGCCTCAAAGGAGGGTGTATGGACTGTATAAAGATAAATGATTGATGGTTGCTGTTTAAGATGAGACTTGTTTGCTTTTATCATCATGGATGTGTAAGGAGTGGTTGCTTTTGTTTGTCCACAGTAGAGTGCCTGTTTTGCAGCTTGTGGATCTTTACCCAGTCACAGTGGAGTCATGGGTTAAACTAAAACACTGTGAACAGAATTAATTCAGAGCGCAAATGGTCCAAGTACACACTGAAGAGGATGAAATACATATCTTCTGTCAAATAAGCAAGATATGTAGCAAAGGCTTCATTTTACCCAACTTCAGTCATGTTGCTGTAGTCTCTCCAAATCCAGTTGGCGCAATAGCTCCATTCAATGACCAGAGGTGCCCTGAGTAATATTGAGTTTTCAGGAAGGAATTCGCAAATTTTCAACTGCTGACCAGAGCCCAACGATGCCCTGCACTGAAAAGGCGGAGCTTACTTTAACCAGCCAATCACACGGACCATCATCATGAAAGTACTGTACATCAATTAAGATTTCAGGAGTGTACCGCGTGTGTCGTTAGTGTTGGACTAGTCCAGTTTAAACTGCCGCAGTTTGCCGTTATTCTTGTGCAGAGGCAATTTCATAGTCTATGAAGTTTAACTGAGACGTGATTATTGCTGGTTGAAAACTTAACCCAATACCCCGCCTTGATGACTTGAAATATAGTCAGCTACGGCAATTTTTGCTAGCCTCAAAGGAGGCTGTATGGACTGTATAAAGATAAGTGATTGATGGTTTAAGATGAGACTTGTTTGCTTTTATCATCATGGATGTGTAAGGGGTGGTTGCTTTTGTTTGTCCACAGTAGAGTGCCTGTTTTGCAGCTTGTGGATCTTTACCCAGTCACAGTGGAGTCATGGGTTAAACTAAAACACTGTGAACAGAATTAATTCAGAGCGCAAATGGTCCAAGTACACACTGAAGAGGATGAAATACATATCTTCTGTCAAATAAGGAAGATATGTAGCAAAGGCTTCATTTTACCCAACTTCAGTCATGTGCTGTAGTCTCTCCAAATCCAGTTGGCGCAATAGCTCCATTCAATGACCAGAGGTGCCCTGAGTAATATTGAGTTTTCAGGAAGGAATTCGCAAGTTTTCAACTGCTGACCAGAGCCCAACGATGCCCTGCACTGAAAAGGCGGAGCTTACTTTAACCAGCCAATCACACGGACCATCATCATGAAAGTACTGTACATCAATTAAGATTTCAGGAGTGTACCGCGTGTGTCGTTAGTGTTGGGACTAGTCCAGTTTAAAACTGCCGCAGTTTGCCGTTATTCTTGTGCAGAGGCAATTTCATAGTCTATGAAGTTTAACTGAGACGTGATTATTGCTGGTTGAAAACTTAACCCAATACCCCCGCCTTGATGACTTGAAATATAGTCAGCTACGGCAATTTTTGCTAGCCTCAAAGGAGGCTGTATGGACTGTATAAAGATAAATGATTGATGGTTTAAGATGAGACCTGTTTGCTTTTATCATCATGGATGTGTAAGGGGTGGTTGCCTTTGTTTGTCCACAGTAGAGTGCCTGTTTTGCAGCTTGTGGATCTTTACCCAGTCACAGTGGAGTCATGTGTTAAACTAAAACACTGTGAACAGAATTAATTCAGAGCGCAAATGGTCCAAGTACACACTGAAGAGGATGAAATACATATCTTCTGTCAAATGAGCAAGATATGTAGCAAAGGCTTCATTTTATCCAACTTCAGTCATGTTGCTGTAGTCTCTCCAAATCCAGTTGGCGCAATAGCTCCATTCAATGACCAGAGGTGCCCTGAGTAATATTGAGTTTTCAGGAAGGAATTCGCAAGTTTTCAACTGCTGACCAGAGCCCAACGATGCCCTGCACTGAAAAGGCGGAGCTTACTTTAACCAGCCAATCACACGGACCATCATCATGAAAGTACTGTACATCAATTAAGATTTCAGGAGTGTACCGCGTGTGTCGTTAGTGTTGGGACTAGTCCAGTTTAAACTGCCGCAGTTTTGCCGTTATTCTTGTGCAGAGGCATTTCATAGTCTATGAAGTTTAACTGAGACGTGATTATTGCTGGTTTGAAAAACTTAACCAATACCCCGCCTTGATGACTTGAATATAGTCAGGCTACGGCAATTTTTGCTAGCCTCAAAGGAGGCTGTATGGACTGTATAAAGATAAATGATTGAAGGTTTAAGATGAACTTGTTTGCTTTTATCATCATGGATGTGTAAGGGGTGGTTGCCTTTGTTTGTCCACAGTAGAGTGCCTGTTTTGCAGCTTGTGGATCTTTACCCAGTCACAGTGGAGTCATGGGTTAAACTAAAACACTGTGAACAGAATTAATTCAGAGCGCAAATGGTCCAAGTACACACTGAAGAGGATGAAATACATATCTTCTGTCAAATAGCAAGATATGTAGCAAAGGCTTCATTTTATCCAACTTCAGTCATGTTGCTGTAGTCTCTCCAAATCCAGTTGGCGCAATAGCTCCATTCAATGACCAGAGGTGCCCTGAGTAATATTGAGTTTTCAGGAAGGAATTTTGCAAGTTTTCAACTGCTGACCAGAGCCCAACGATGCCCTGCCACTGAAAAGGCGGAGCTTACTTTAACCAGCCAATCACACGGACCATCATCATGAAGTACTGTACATCAATTAAGATTTCAGGAGTGTACCGCGTGTGTCGTTAGTGTTGGGACTAGTCCAGTTTAAACTGCCGCAGTTTGCCGTTATTCTTGTGCAGAGGCAATTTCATAGTCTATGAAGTTTAACTGAGACGTGATTATTGCTGGTTGAAAACTTAACCCAATATCCCGCCTTGATGACTTGAAATATAGTCAGCTACGGCAATTTTTGCTAGCCTCAAAGGAGGCTGTATGGACTGTATAAGATAAATGATTGATGGTTGCTGTTTAAGATGAGACTTGTTTGCTTTTATCATCATGGATGTGTAAGGGGTGGTTGCTTTTGTTTGTCCACAGTAGAGTGCCTGTTTTGCAGCTTGTGGATCTTTACCGTCACAGTGGAGTCATGGGTTAAACTAAAACACTGTGAACAGAATTAATTCAGAGCGCAAATGGTCCAAGTACACACTGAAGAGATGAAATATATCTTCTGTCAAATAAGCAAGTGTGTAGCAAAGGCTTCATTTTATCCAACTTCAGTCATGTTGCTGTAGTCTCTCCAAATCCAGTTGGCGCAATAGCTCCATTCAATGACCAGCCAATCACACGGACCATCAGCAAGTCATCATCATGAAAGTACTGTACATCAATTAAGATTTCAGGAGTGTACCGCTGTGTCGTTAGTGTTGGGACTAGTCCAGTTTAAACTGCCGCAGTTTGACGTTATTCTTGTGCAGAGGCAATTTCAATGTCTATGAAGTTTAACTGAGACGTGATTATTGCTGGTTGAAAACTTAACCCAATACCCCGCCTTGATGACTTGAAATATAGTCAGCTACGGCAATTTTGCTAGCCTCAAAGGAGGGTGTATGGACTGTATAAAGATAAATGATTGATGGTTGCTGTTTAAGATGAGACTTGTTTGCTTTTATCGTCATGGATGTGTAAGGGATGGTTGCTTTTGTTTGTCCACAGTAGAGTGCCTGTTTTGCAGCTTGTGGATCTTTACCCAGTCACAGTGGAGTCATGGGTTAAACTAAAACACTGTGAACAGAATTAATTCAGAGCGCAAATGGTCCAAGTACACACTGAAGAGGATGAATACATATCTTCTGTCAAATAAGCAAGATATGTAGCAAAGGCTTCATTTTATCCAACTTCAGTCATGTTGCTGTAGTCTCTCCAAATCCAGTTGGCGCAATAGCTCCATTCAATGACCAGAGGTGCCCTGAGTAATATTGAGTTTTCAGGAAGGAATTCGCAAGTTTTCAACTGCTGACCAGAGCCCAACGATGCCCTGCACTGAAAAGGCGGAGCTTACTTTAACCAGCCAATCACACGGACCATCATCATGAAAGTACTGTACATCAATTAAGATTTCAGGAGTGTACCGCGTGTGTCGTTAGTGTTGGGACTAGTCCAGTTTAAACTGCCGTTTGCCGTTATTCTTGTGCAGAGGCAATTTCATAGTCTATGAAGTTTAACTGGACGTGATTATTGCTGGTTGAAAACTTAACCCAATACCCCGCCTGATGACTTGAAATATAGTCAGCTACGGCAATTTTTGCTAGCCTCAAAGGAGGCTGTATGGACTGTATAAAGATAAATGATTGATGGTTTAAGATGAGACTTGTTTGCTTTTATCATCATGGATGTGTAAGGGGTGGTTGCCTTTGTTTGTCCACAGTAGAGTACCTGTTTTGCAGCTTGTGGATCTTTTACCCAGTCACAGTGGAGTCATGGGTTAAACTAAAACACTGTGAACAGAATTAATTCAGAGCGCAAATGGTCCAAGTACACACTGAAGAGGATGAAATACATATCTTCTGTCAAATGAGCAAGATATGTAGCAAAGGCTTCATTTTATCCAACTTCAGTCATGTTGCTGTAGTCTCTCCAAATCCAGTTGGCGCAATAGCTCCATTCAATGACCAGAGGTGCCCTGAGTAATATTGAGTTTTCAGGAAGGAATTCGCAAGTTTTCAACTGCTGACCAGAGCCCAACGATGCCCTGCACTGAAAAGGCGGAGCTTACTTTAACCAGCCAATCACAGGGACCATCATGAAAGTACTGTACATCAATTAAGATTTCAGGAGTGTACCGCGTGTGTCGTTAGTGTTGGGACTAGTCCAGTTAAACTGCCGCAGTTTGCCGTTATTCTTGTGCAGAGGCAATTTCATAGTCGAAGTTTAACTGAGACGTGATTAGCTGGTTGAAAACTTAACCCAATATCCCGCCTTGATGACTTGAAATATAGTCAGCTACGGCAATTTTTGCTAGCCTCAAAGGAGGCTGTATGGACTGTATAAAGATAAATGATTGATGGTTGCTGTTTAAGATGAGACTTGTTTGCTTTTATCATCATGGATGTGTAAGGGGTGGTTGCTTTTGTTTGTCCACAGTAGAGTGCCTGTTTTGCAGCTTGTGGATCTTTACCCAGTCACAGTGGAGTCATGGGTTAAACTAAAACACTGTGAACAGAATTAATTCAGAGCGCAAATGGTCCAAGTACACACTGAAGAGGATGAAATACATATCTTCTGTCAAATAAGCAAGGTGTGTAGCAAAGGCTTCATTTTATCCAACTTCAGTCATGTTGCTGTAGTCTCTCCAAATCCAGTTGGCGCAATAGCTCCATTCAATGACCAGCCAATCACACGGACCATCAGCAAGTCATCATCATGAAAGTACTGTACATCAATTAAGATTTCAGGAGTGTACCGCGTGTCGTTAGTGTTGGGACTAGTCCAGTTTAAACTGCCGCAGTTTGACGTTATTCTTGTGCAGACAATTTCAATGTCTATGAAGTTTAACTGAGACGTGATTATTGCTGGTTGAAAACTTAACCCAATACCCCCTTGATGACTTGAAATATAGTCAGCTACGGCAATTTTTGCTAGCCTCAAAGGAGGGTGTATGGACTGTATAAAGATAAATGATTGATGGTTGCTGTTTAAGATGAGACTTGTTTGCTTTTATCGTCATGGATGTGTAAGGGATGGTTGCTTTTTTGTCCACAGTAGAGTGCCTGTTTTGCAGCTTGTGGATCTTTACCCAGTCACAGTGGAGTCATGGGTTAAACTAAAACACTGTGAACAGAATTAATTCAGAGCGCAAATGGTCCAAGTACACACTGAAGAGGATGAAATACATATCTTCTGTCAAATAAGCAAGATATGTAGCAAAGGCTTCATTTATCCAACTTCAGTCATGTTGCTGTAGTCTCTCCAAATCCAGTTGGCGCAATAGCTCCATTCAATGACCAGAGGTGCCCTGAGTAATATTGAGTTTTCAGGAAGGAATTCGCAAGTTTTCAACTGCTGACCAGAGCCCAACGATGCCCTGCACTGAAAAGGCGGAGCTTACTTTAACCAGCCAATCACACGGACCATCATCATGAAAGTACTGTACATCAATTAAGATTTCAGGAGTGTACCGCGTGTGTCGTTAGTGTTGGGACTAGTCCAGTTTAAACTGCCGCAGTTTGCCGTATTCTTGTGCAGAGGCAATTTCATAGTCTATGAAGTTTAACTGAGACGTGATTATTGCTGGTTGAAAACTTAACCCAATACCCGCCTTGATGACTTGAAATATAGTCAGCTACGGCAATTTTTGCTAGCCTCAAAGGAGGCTGTATGGACTGTATAAAGATAAATGATTGATGGTTTAAGATGAGACTTGTTTGCTTTTATCATCATGGATGTGTAAGGGGTGGTTGCCTTTGTTTGTCCACAGTAGAAGTACCTGTTTTGCAGCTTGTGGATCTTTACCCAGTCACAGTGGAGTCATGGGTTAAACTAAAACACTGTGAACAGAATTAATTCAGAGCGCAAATGGTCCAAGTACACACTGAAGAGGATGAAATACATATCTTCTGTCAAATGAGCAAGATATGTAGCAAAGGCTTCATTTTATCCAACTTCAGTCATGTTGCTGTAGTCTCTCCAAATCCAGTTGGCGCAATAGCTCCATTCAATGACCAGAGGTGCCCTGAGTAATATTGAGTTTTCAGGAAGGAATTCGCAAGTTTTCAACTGCTGACCAGAGCCCAACGATGCCCTGCACTGAAAAGGCGGAGCTTACTTTAACCAGCCAATCACAGGGACCATCATCATGAAAGTACTGTACATCAATTAAGATTTCAGGAGTGTACCGCGTGTGTCGTTAGTGTTGGGACTAGTCCAGTTTAAACTGCCGCAGTTTGCCGTTATTCTTGTGCAGAGGCAATTTCATAGTCTATGAAGTTTAACTGAGACGTGATTATTGCTGGTTGAAAACTTAACCCAATATCCCGCCTTGATGACTTGAAATATAGTCAGCTACGGCAATTTTTGCTAGCCTCAAAGGAGGCTGTATGGACTGTATAAGATAAATGATTGATGGTTGCTGTTTAAGATGAGACTTGTTTGCTTTTATCATCATGGATGTGTAAGGGGTTTGCTTTTGTTTGTCCACAGTAGAGTGCCTGTTTTGCAGCTTGTGGATCTTTACCCAGTCACAGTGGAGTCATGGGTTAAACTAAAACACTGTGAACAGAATTAATTCAGAGCGCAAATGGTCCAAGTACACACTGAAGAGGATGAAATACATATCTTCTGTCAAATAAGCAAGGTGTGTAGCAAAGGCTTCATTTTATCCAACTTCAGTCATGTTGCTGTAGTCTCTCCAAATCCAGTTGGCGCAATAGCTCCATTCAATGACCAGCCAATCACACGGACCATCAGCAAGTCATCATCATGAAAGCTGTACATCAATTAAGATTTCAGGAGTGTACCGCGTGTGTCGTTAGTGTTGGGACTAGTCCAGTTTAAACTGCCGCAGTTTGCCGTTATTCTTGTGCAGAGGCAATTTCATAGTCTATGAAGTTTAACTGAGACGTGATTATTGCTGGTTGAAAACTTAACCCAATACCCCGCCTTGATGACTTGAAATATAGTCAGCTACGGCAATTTTTGCTAGCCTCAAAGGAGGCTGTATGGACTGTATAAAGATAAATGATTGATGTTTAAGATGAGACTTGTTTGCTTTTATCATCATGGATGTGTAAGGGGTGGTGGAGTTGGAGCCATATTTGACTCAAGTCTATTAATAAATCCTAAACCTAGACTAAATTATACTTCATTTGAAAGTCTTGTTCTTAGCCTCTCTCACCCAACCTGGAAAACATTACAGCCAATTCTATTTGTCACAGTGTATCGTCCTCCTGGACCTTACTCTGAATTTTTATCTGAATTTGCAGAATTTTCATCAGGCTTGATCCTTAAATCAGATAAAGTAATTATTGTGGGTGATTTTAATATTCATGTGGACAACCACAATGATAGTCTTAGTACTGCGTTTATCTCTCTACTAGATTCAATGGGCTTCTGTCAAAGTGTAAATAAACCGACTCACTGTCTGAACCACACTCTTGACCTCATTCTCTCTTATGGCATTGAAATTGATCATTTAATAGTTTTTCCACAGAATCCTCTCCTATCCGACCATTTTCTAATAACCTTTGAGTTCATTTTATTGGACTATAAGCCTTTTTGCAGAACTCCTACAGCAGATGTTTATCTGACAGTGCTGTAGCCAAATTTAAGGAAATGATTCCTTCAGTACTGAATTCAATGCCATGTCTCAGTGTAACAGAGGACTTGTCTGCTTCCTTTATCCCCTCACAGATAGATCATCTCGTTAATAGTACCACAGGCTCATTACAGGCAACTCTTGACTCTATTGCACCTCTGAAAAAAAAAAAATTAAACAGAGGAGATTAGCACCTTGGTATAGCCAGCAGACTCACAAATTAAAGCAAGTGGCACGTAAATCTGAACGCAAATGGCGTGCCACTAAACTGGAAGAATTTCGTTTTGTGTGGGTAGATAATCTTAAAACTTACAGGAAAGCTCTCCGCAATGCCAGAACAGCCTATTATTCCTCATAATAGAGGAAAATAAGAACAACCCCAGGTTTCTCTTCAGCACTGTAGCCAGGCTAACAGAGAACCACAGCGCTATTGAGCCATCCATTCCTTTAGGTCTAACCAGTAATGCCTTCATGAGCTCTTTAATGATAAAATCACAACTATTAGAGACAAAATTCATCAGGCCTTGCCTTTGACAGGCACTGATCTGCATTGTAATACAGCAAACTTGGAAGTAACTGCAAAAGCATATACATTAGACTGTTTCTCTCCGATTGACCTGATCAAATAACCTCAATAACTTCTTCATCTAAGCCGTCAACCTGTCTCTTAGACTCCATACCAACTAGGCTGCTCAAGGATGTTCTACCTCTAGTTAGCTCTTCTTTATTGGACATGATTAATCTGTCCTTATTATCAGGATATTACCACAGTCCTTTAAAGTAGCTGTAATTAAACCTCTTCTTAAAAAGCCCCACTCTAGATCCAGAGGTTTTAGCCAATTACAGACCAATATCAAAACCTTCCCTTTCTCTCTAAGATACTTGAGAAAGCAGTTGCTAATCAGCTATTTGACTTTCTCGAACAGTTTACTTGAGGATTTTTCAGTCAGGTTTTAGAGTGCATCATAGCACAGAAACTGCATTAGTCAAAGTTACAAATGACCTCCTAATGGCATCAGACAAAGGACTCATCTCTGTACTTGTCCTGCTAGATCTTAGTGCCGCATTTGATACCATTGACCACCAAATTCTTTTACAGAGACTGGAACATCAAATGGCATCAAAGGAACCGCCCTAAGCTGGTTTAAATCATATTTTGCAGATCGATCTCAGTTTGTTCACGTCAATGATGAATCGTCCATACATACCAAAGTCTGTCATGGAACCACAAGGTTCTGTCCTAGGACCACTTCTATTCAGTTTATACATGCTTCCTCTAGGAAACATTATCAGGAATCATTCCATTAATTTTCATGTTATGCTGATGACACCCAACTGTATCTCTCGATCAAGCCTGATGAAACCAACCAGTTAACTAAACTCCAATCATGCCTCAAGGATGTAAAAAATTGGATGACCTACAATTTTCTGATGTTGAATTCAGACAAAACTGAAGTTCTTGTAATTGGACCCAAACCTCAGAAACTCTTTTTCCAGTGACTTGGTCACTTTAGACGGGATCAATCTGGCCTCCAGCACCACCGTAAAAAATCTAGGCGTTGTTTTTGACAGGATCTGTCCTTCAATGTCCACATAAAACAAACTTCTAGAACTGCATTCTTTCATTTGCGCAACATTGCCAAAATCAGACACTTTGTGTCTCAAGTAGATGCAGAAAAACGAATCCATGCATTTGTAACCTCTAGGCTGGACTATTGCAACTCTTTGTTATCAGCAGGCTGCTCCTAGTCTCTGAGGACTCTGCAGCTAATCCAGAACGCTGCTGCACGCGTTTCTGACAGGAACCAAGATCAGAGATCACATCTCTCCATTTTGGCTTCCTTGCATTGGCTACCTATAAATCTCGAATAGAATTTAAAATTCTTCTCCTTACATATAAAGCTCTTCATGGTCAGGCACCATCATATCTAAAAGAGCTTATAGTATCTTACTATCCCTCTAGACCACTTGCGCTCTCAGGATGCTGGGTCCTTGTGGTTCCTATAGTTTCCAAAAGTAGATTGGGAGCCAGAGCTGAAAGATGAAATACATATCTTCTGTCAAATAAGCAAGATAGTAGCAAAGGCTTCATTTTATCCAACTTCAGTCATGTTGCTGTAGTCTCTCCAAATCCAGTTGGCGCAATAGCTCCATTCAATGACCAGAGGTGCCCTGAGTAATATTGAGTTTTCAGGAAGGAATTCGCAAGTTTTCAACTGCTGACCAGAGCCCAACGATGCCCTGCACTGAAAGAGGCGGAGCTTACTTTAACCAGCACAATCACGGACCATCATCATGAAAGTACTGTACATCATTAAGATTTCAGAGTGTACCGGTGTGTCGTTAGTGTTGGGACTAGTCCAGTTTAAACTGCCGCAGTTTGCCGTTATTCTTCTTGTGCAGAGGCAATTTCATAGTCCATGAAGTTTAACTGAGACGTGATTATGCTGGTTGAAAACTTAACCCAATACCCCCTTGATGACTTGAAATATAGTCAGCTACGGCAATTTTTGCTAGCCTCAAAGGAGGCTGTATGGACTGTATAAAGATAAATGATTG